>CM053513.1:45256999-45310208 GCA_028627145.1 Eidolon dupreanum
TTAAATACAGCACTATACAGACTATTTATTACTCTGTCAATGGCTGTATAGTGCTTTACGCATCTTAGAGCCTCACCTATATTAATTTCTTGTATTTGTTCCTTACTCTTTTTTTTCGCTGCCTTGATTCTGGGAAAGGTTCTCTTTACTGGCGACCTAAATCACATCGCTCTTTTTTAAAGCATTAATATAAATATTCTATGTGAAAGATTGGGGAAGAAGGGAAATGAGAACGGCAGTCAAAAGATGAATTGTATTAGCCATTGAAAAAAATCGTGACTTAGCGAGAAAGCAGCCTAAAAAATTGCAGCAAACACCTAGCTGATTCTTGTTTAATGCCTGTCAGACAGATGAGCGTCTGAAGAAAACACTTGCCAGATTAACATATCAAAATTGCCACTTTCACTTTGTCGCTTCTCGGCTCAAACAACTTCAGTGTTCATAATTCGTACGACGTTCGTATACAAAGTCCCTCACAATCTAGACCTAATCTAATTTTTCAACTTCATCTCTTCCCGAAAAGATTCTGACATCCAGGTCATGCCAGCTTCCAATGATTTTAAATCCTGGTTTAACTAGATATACTAAGCTCCTGTGTCTGTTTCTTATACATGAGAATACCACCTCCTTCCCAACACAGCCCTACCACACACAGCTCAGTGCGGAAACGAACGTCGGTAGAAAGTAACCTAACGTAGGATTCATCAAGTGTTACCAACTAATTCGAGATAGGGGATCCTAAAAGAAAAGGTTGAGAAACCTGCATGGGAGTTAGAGGTTAGGGGAGGGCCATTTGTCTCTCCACCTCTATGTGAGATCGGGAAATAAATCCTAAAGCAAAATGAGGTCTTTAAGGGTGTTTCCGTGACAGCGGGGTCTACCGAGCAGGAAAAATATCCAAAGGGACAGATTTCCAAGAGGTGGGAAACGAACTCCGAGGCATGTCGCTTCTCAAGCCCTTTTCTCTTCCCGAGAGACCCCAAAACCTAACAGAACACGTGGCCAGCCAGGACCACAGCTCCACTCTACGCCTCCCGGCCCCACTGGTGTCTATAACCAGTCGCGCTTCGGCCTCTAGCGTTGCCGCGCCGCACGCGCACCTCTTCCACGTAGGCCGGTGGGTCCCGCTTGATCAGATTCTGTAACTGTGGCAGGTTGCTGGGCAGCTTGTTGTTGTTTCTGTTGGACATATTGGCTGGCTTCGCGGCGAGCACTTTTAGGAAAAGCCACACCGCGGGCAACCGGAAACAGTTGGGAATCGTGCTTCCGAGCACGACCGGAAACAGCACATGGAACGTTCAACAGGCGGCGCCATTTTGACACTTAAAACGAGCTGGACTACGGGAGCCTCAGAATGTCAAATTTACTTGCACTGCCGAAATGCTCTGTCGTGGCTTTTACGACATTTCCCACCGTCAGGGAACCGCTGCTACTACCTAGCGTTTCTGAGATCATCTAAAAGGCAAGGGTTTGGTTTGGTTTCGTTTCGTTTCGTTTCGTTTCGTTTTGTTTTGTTTTGTTTTCCACATACAGTAGTTATTTCATCATCTCGATGCTCCTACGAAACAGGAAGATTACTAGATTTTTTTTTTTTTAATTCATAAACCTGAAGTTAGGAGCTCAAAAAATCCGTGAGAAGTAGAGAGCACTATCCTATTCTAATAGAGGGGAAAAAAGAGCAATGAGAGGCGTTGTTTTTAATTGTATAATTTTAAATACTTTTTTGTTTCAACTCAACGCGACCCAGACTCGGGAAAAGACTGCAGACTAGATAAAATGTGGTCATGATGATTGGTTTAAAATGTAAATTAATTTGTTTTGAAAAGAACCAGTGTTGTAACTTATGCACTCTTAAGCCAGAGTTTTAAAATCAGTTTCTGGTAATACCAAGACAATACATTTCTACCATGTCACAATGTGCAAAAATAAATATGTGGTAAATGATGTATGACATAGAGTGTTAATACAAAGTACACTTGATCACTCATCCTGTGCCAGGCACCATTCCAAGCACTTTACTTATGTTAACTCATTTAATTCTCAGAACAGCCCTCTAAAATAGGTACTATAATTATGTGCACTTTATAGATGAGATAATTCTCAGATAAACTGACTGCCTAAATTCATAGCTGGCGAGGAAACTGGGATTTCAATCCAGGCTGTCTTGATTGTAACCAGATAGAAAGAAAAAAGCAGCCTGACAGCCTGTCAGCTGATAACTGGTTTGGCATTAATAGATGGATAGTTCTCCTGCTTAGCAATTTCATAGAACACCAATTTCAGTCAAGGTTATCAGTGACCAGGATGGAATGAGCCCAAAATAAGACAACTCTAATCACATTTGAGCACAAACAAAATCAAGAAAGCTGTGCGAATCATGATTAGTTTTACAGCTACATTTGGAGAATGCCTATTTTATTTATTAATCATTGAGTCGAGTACTTGTGAAGGTATTAAGGAATAAGTGTAAGCAATAAATCTTTTTAAAAAAATTCAATAGATTTAAATTTTTTAAAATTTTTGGTTTATATGAGTGAGGAAAAAGGATCCTCAAAAATATATTGAAATTATTTAATATAATTTCTGTCAAAATCATAAGGTTATGTACTATGAATAGTCATCTTGAGTCACCAAAACGTGACTTGTGAATGAAAAATTCAGGCCATGTCACAAGCTTTTATTCACAATCAATATGTCAGGAACTAGGGTAGTTGTTAGGAATACAAAAATAAATTGGACATGAGCATTTGCCCTCAGGAAACTCACTGATTAATAAGGGAGACAAATAGATAAACACATTTAAAATGAATCAAGGCGTTCCTACTACAGAGCAGTAGAAACAATAGAGAGGACAACCCAGCCAGGAGGAATCAGAATGTTTCACTACTTGATTGAAACACTGAAAGATGAGGAGCTGTTCTGCACAAGTAAAAGAAAGGCTTTTTTTAAATAAAGAAAATAGCCTTTATAGAAGTATAAAGGCATGAAAAAAGTCTGATAATTTAAGAGATGGCCAGAAGTTTGGTGTCGCTAACATTTGGAAGGGGAGTGTGAGGCAGGGAAGGAGCTGTGGAAAATAAGTTGGGGAGGGTTACGAGGCATTAATGATGAAAGGCTTTACATGCTAATCTGAGAGCCTATAGGTCAGCTCATTTTACCCCCAAACACACTGAAAGCAGATTTTTTTTTGATAGATGAAGAAATTAAGGTTGAAAGTGGCTAACCGAATACAGTTAGTCCTCCATATCCATGGGTTCTTTATCCTTAGATTCAACCAACCACAGAAGGAAAATATTTGAAAAAAAAAAATGTTGCACTGTTGCTGATTTGTACTATGTAGTTAGGCCTATGATGGTTGCATCTGCACAGACATGTATAGACTTTTTTCTTGCCATTATTCTCAAAACAATACAGTATAACAATTTACATTGTATTAGGTATTATCAGTACTAAAGAGGTGATTTAAAGTATATGAGAGTATGTGTGTGGGTTATATGCAAATACTATGCCATTTTATGTTGTAAGGGTTTGTGCACCTGTGGATTTTGATATCTGCAGAAGGTCCTGGAACCAATCCTCTATGGATTGTATGTATTTAGAGTGACTAACAATATGTATTTTCAAATGTTAAATAATCGCTTTATTATGTGTAATGTGGTATACATATGTTTAATGTATACTATCCAGAAAACACCAAGAAAACTCCATATTCATTTCTGTATTTAGTCTTGAATTGGCAAATAAACTTTGTATTTTTTTCAGATCCCCAAATGATTTTTAACCTGAAGTGAATTATTTTAGAAAAGAAAATTTACTTTATACCTTTGTAAAAGAGACCTTATTATAAAATGGATCATAATATATGGATTGAAATGAACTAAAAATTTCTTTATTGAAGGAGCCTAGATTAGAGGGCATACTATATATTTACTAGCTTAATTGATTGTTGTCTTTCTTTCTGCACTAGTTTATGAGTTTAATGAGGATTTTTTTTCACTGTTCTATCCACATTTGGAGCAACATATGGCAAATAGTAGGTGATCAGTTAATATTTGTTGAATGAATGAATGAATGAGTGGACAATCTCTAGTCTCTTCCAATCCTTCAATTGTGTGATTTATTCAAGAAATAAAAATCTCTTAGACATCCACAGTCAAAATTTACCTCAAAATCAGTAAGTAATAGCATGTGAATTCTAGTTATTATCTCTCTCATCAGAAACCAATGATTTTGACTATGTTCAGAAAAGCCAGGCATGTGTCAGTACTCTTCCAATAAAAATATATTTATTTTAATAACTGTCATATTAGCCACTGGAGGGAGCTCATGCTTTTCTTTTTAACAAGAAAATCATACCATTTGACAAAATGACCACATGCAAACTTGATAGAAATTTTAGTTCTTTTTAAGATTAATTTATGCTTTTATTCCCCCCCCCCCGCCCTTTCCAGCTTTATGTGAGTTTTGTCAACAATTTCATCTATCCTTTCCTCTTTGTGGGCAATGAGAACTATTGGGTCTGCCTTCGGACAAATCTATTATTACCTTCAGGCTCAACAGGGACTATTGGTTCCATTATCTATCTCTTTTTAATTTTTTTCCTCTTAAACCACCATAGCCAAGATCTTACAAGTCAAAATGTTTTTCAAGAATCATTTAATGTTTTTTTCTATGTCTTTACACTTAAAACCTCAAAACATAACATTATAGTTGGCTTTGAAAGATCTTTAATAATTTTGTTAATAGAGTGGGATAACTAGACCCTTTGTTGATAGATCACTGTACATTATATCATTATTTAATCTCACAAATGGGTAAAAGAACCGAAGGCTTGCTCTTAACCTTTTGCCAGATTTCTTGGGTGTGCCAGATGAACCTGAAGGTCATTTGCTGCCTTATTCTGTAGGATCTTCTGTTACTGCAGGATGATGACTATTAATATGATTGAATTTGGGTGTTCCTGATTTTCACTGTTATAGGAGTCTATAAGGAAAATGCACATCATAGGACCCAAGATCTTTTAATAATTTTTTTCTCTATTATGGGAAATGTAATAGGCTGTGGCTAGTCATTTTTTTTAAGCAAGATATGTAAATATTTGTGGGTCCCCTTTAAGAAGTCAAATTACAATAAGGGGAGAGAACATGTAATGCACATAAATTTCTTATTTCTTTCTTCGCTTATAAATCATGTTTGCTTGCTTGCTTTTTCATTTCTATAAATTATTAGGAAGAAAACTGCACCTCTATAATCCAAATGATATGAATGTTGTGGTGAGATGTCTTCAAGGATCTAAAACCTCAAGGATCCTATTTATTTCAGAAAATAAGTAAAAGTGGTGAGAATTCCTCTCTCCTCTCTCCCTGAATGTGTTCCTGGTTATATATTGTCCTCAGGGACACAGTCACAGAAGGAATAGCCTCCCCTCTGTTCTCTGCCCCTAACCTGAGGGACCCACAGGGGTAACTGGAGAACTGGAGAATCTTACCTTCAGGCAGGGGAATGGAGCAATGTGGAAACTACTTGGACATTATTTGGCATTGCATTTGGTACGGAATAAAGAAAAAATGAAATTCTTTTGGAGTCTTCCAATTTCCATCTCATTGTTAGCAAAATAATCTAAGACCAGAGAAATAGACTTCTCATATTTTGGCAGTCCTAAACTAGTTCCTCATGACAGTTTATTTTAAAATATAAACATATTTAAAGGAGAACAGGGAACATCTTTATAAAAGGTGGTCAAGTTAAGCCAGCAGGTATCCAGTAAGAAAAAAAGAACTATGTTATACTGGACAGAATATGAAAGGAATTAATGTTTTGGGAGAAACCTTAGAGATCATAGTCTCTCATGCTTCGGTTTGCAGATTAGGAAACTGCTCCTCAGAGAGGTCATGAGACTTGTCAAAACTACTCAGCCAGTGAGTGGTAGGACCAGAAATATATTCCTGTCTCTTGATTGCCAGGCTTTTGGTTGTACGTCCATCTGTAAGATTTCTCCCAGTGTTAATAGTCTGTATTTGGGATTGTAGAAGATAATAATAAAGATAAAAGCCACTAATACTTGCCGCTCAAAAAAAAAAAGTATGTCATATATAACCTGTGTCATTTGGGTTCTCTGTGAAGTAGGCCCTGAGACAGAATCAGATGTGCAAGAGATTCATTGGAGGTAAACCTTTATGAAAATAAAAGTGGGAGGAAGCAAAATTGGGTAGAGACTCCTTCAGACTGATGGAGTTCTGAGGTCTTAGTCAATCCAAGAGGGAGCCCCTGACTAAAGGTCATCTGTTATAAGAGCCTTACATGGGACAGAAGTGATCAGACTCTAGTATTCCTCCTAAACTCTGTCATTGGCTGGATATTGCTCACTAAGAACCTGGCCTCAGCCTTAAATCTAGAATGAGTCCACGGTGTGGCAGTTAGAGGGTGTCAGCTAATGCTACTGGACAACAAGTTGAAGGGTGATCTGAGCAGCACACCTCAGCTGCCACACTGTGGCCTCAAAGTTCTCCTGCGTTGTGGAGTTACCTTCACTATCTAAATAAAATGACTTGTGCCCCTATTCCACCAATTAGTAGAAACCTTTCCAAAACTTTTCTCAGTATTTCCAGAGAGTCTCAGGAAGGCTTACATTTAAAATTGAATGTTCCACAACAGTGTTTTAAAGCTGGTCATCCCACCACAGGACATTTCTCACTGGTCCTCTTTGCCTTTACTCTAGCCTGTGGTCATTTTTATAGTCCCCCTCCCATTTTCCTCCACTGCCTCCCTCTTTTTGCTGTTCCAGGATCCCCCATCTCCTCCCTAGTTGCCAGAGATAATTCCTGTTTCCTAATTATTCAGAGAACTTTAGCTCGCTTTTGTTTTAACTTCCATTCCATAAAAACTCCAAGCCAGTCTGGCCCTAATTAAAGGCTCTAAACAAGAGACATCTGCCTTTAGGTAAATTCTGCTTTTAATATTGTAGAAGTGATTGCTGGCATTTCTCTTTTTCAGTAACAACACTTTTTCCTTTCAGTTATATGTTTTACTTTGATAGTTTTCCTCTCACGTTTATAGATTTTGACATTTAGTTCTTCCTTCTGGAGGAAGTTCAGGTTGTCTACACCCATGTTTAAGGAAAGCTGATGGTAGGTGGCTGGACCTACTTGGTCCTACACTCTACACAGAAGGCAGAGGACAAAGCTTCATTCCTTGAAAATGGAAGTACCAGCAATGTTTTATACACACACACACACAGACACACACACACATACATGCATACATGCATACATATACATACATACATACATACATACACTTTATGAAAACAGTCATCTTGAAACAGTATAATAAAATCATATTTAAGAGATGAAACATCTTTATTTGTATAGCAGACTTTTAAAGAAAGCAAATGTATAATTTGACATCATTCCCTCTAATCTTTTATCAAATTTTCCCAGTTCATAATCATATTCACAGGCTTCAATTTGATTGCTCCTTTGTGATTTATTTACTTCCTTAAGATGTAGGGTCAAAACCCTCCTTCAAACTTTAAATGAACTTGCTGTCAAAATGCCTCAAGTGTTCTCATGACCAAGAGTTACCTCCTTATCAGTAAGGAAAATTGCCTTTCTTTTCTTTTCTCACTTAATTTCATCCTCTCTCTAGACAAGCCCTCCCCACCCGCCCCCCTGCAAAAAAAAGAAAATGACAGTACTCTAAAGCACATGTGATTTCATTCTCTCTCTTTATATTCCTTTCTAATAAGAAAGCGACTTTCCATTTTTTCCAGGAGGGGAAAAAAATACCTTTCTCCTAATTAACTGACCAAGAGATCACTGGCCTTTAAATTCAGAAGTACAGTTTACAGATTAAACATTTTTACTGATTTCTTTAACAATTGCTCTAATATGTAAACTTTGGATGCAAACTGCTTCCTGGTGTAGCAAAATAATTTAAATTTTAGATCAGAAACTATTTCTTAACTATTAAAGTCACTTCACGACAGGGTAACTGCAGGCGAAGGATTTCAGTGGGACCAGGAACATTCTGGGATGGAGTCGTGGAACAGCAAGACTTGAATCAGGTATAGATGAGAGTCAGATAGATTGGGAGCAGGGCAGCTGTTGAGGGGAGCAGATGAATAAAAAAGCATGAGCAAAGCTGAGAGCAGGGTGAGCATGATAAATTTAGATGAGCGTAGTAAGAGTAGTTGAGATTGATTTGGAAAAGGCTGGGGAAAAAATTTGGGATGAAACATATATCGATCAACTAAAAAACACATATTAAATGCTTCCCATGTGCCAGATACTGCTCTAGGCACTATGGATGCAGTGGTAAGGAGGACAAAGATTTCTGCAGTCAAGAAACTTACATTAATGTTTGTGGTGGTGTGGAGGATAGAAAATAACTATGTAAATACTTTAAAAAGATATTCAGATTGGGATGAAGTTTGATTGATTTACGTGAATGTGATAAAAGAGAATGAAACAGACTATAGCCAACAGATTTTTTTTAAATTGTGTGCCGTTTTAAGTAAAATTAGAAGAGGCATCCCTTTGCCGGTATGTTTATTCTTTTGTTAGTTTATTTTTGCATTATTAGTATCACCTTCTGTATGAATATTTTAGTAGGAATCTTTTAAAGCCACTTGCTTATTTGGTGAAGGTTGGTTTAGTTAGCAAGCTATTTTATAATCCTCACAATCCTGGTTCTAGTTTAGAACTAGCCAAAGAGGACTGTGCTCACATTAGTGGCAATCCATTGTTGTAATGTGCAGAAAGTGACTGACTGAATGAGGGCACTCATCCATTTCTCCCAGTTGTGGAATTCTCATTTTTTCTGCAGGAAATCAGCATGTAATAGACCCCCACCAGACAAATGTATTGACGGAGGATGCCAGTACCAATTGCTGGATTCAGACTTATAGTAAATCTTCAGTTTTTTATTTGTTAAAATGTTATGTATTACATATATCATGTTCAAATATATGTTTTAATACATATTAAATATGTTACAAATATTCTCATTTCATCCACCGCTCTACCCCATAGAGTGCCCACACCTCACTTTGGAAAGCACTACCATAAAGAGGGTCTGGGGAGGGGATGGCTATTTCACTAAGGGTAGTCAGAGAAGCGGACGGAGCTTAACTTGTGTAGGGCTTGGCAGGCTGTAGTATGGTTGACTTAATTCTGAATTACAGGATTTTAAGCAAGGTGGTGATAATCTGTGAGTTTTGCTTTAAAAAGATCATTCTGGCTGTCACGAATGGTAAGGAAGCAAGAGAAAAGTTGAGAAAAGGAGGCAGCAGGGAAAATGGAGGATATCGATGTAGTCTAGGAAAGAGACAACAATGACCTGGGCTTTGAGTATAAAAATATAGATATGAAGAACTGGTCAGTCAGGCTTTTGATCTCGTTTCTTCAGCATATCTTCTAAGTTCCGGAAACATCCCTCTCTGTATATGAGATGTGGAATACCTTCTGTTGTGAAGAAGGTGCGGCAGAGAAGAATGGTCAGAGAAGGGTGGGACTGACACTGAGCATTTTCTTTGCACAAGATCTATGCTGAGCCTGTTCCTTACAAAAATCCTGAATGAAGAAACTGATGCACAGGGAGGTAAAATAGTGTACTTGAGCCAAAGTCACACAGCTAACAGATGGTGGGCTTCTGATCTTAACCTGGATATCTCAGCATCCAGAATCTTAGCTCTTTCCACAGCATCCTGCTGTCTTTCAGGTTAAGGCCCTTGTGAGTAGTCATGTCCACAATCAGCAGCTGCTACCTGCCCAAACATCAAGTGTAACTCAAAATGGACCGGGCTAGTATTTTCTGTCCACTTTTGACCTTCTTAGAGACTCCACACTGCATAATACCTCCAGCCCAAATTTCCTGGACTCTTAAATAACTTACCCTATATTTAGATCTCTATCATAACTACTTAAGGTTTTATGATATTTAAACATATATACTTTTAGCATATGGAAATGAGTTAGAACATTTTTGGTTTCCTGGGTGTATAACTCATTGGAATAGTATTGCCTTGCAGGATTATGAAATTTTCTTCCACATAACTCTTATGTCAGTGTTGTTGTATGGTGTTATTGTCATATTTTCCATAGAAGTTTTTGAGTTTTTTTTCTGTCCCCAGAGAGCACTTTAAAGGGCTTTCATTCGTTATCTCAATTACACCTTATCTGAGATAAAAGCAAATGGATAAAGACACATGAGAATTACCGTTAAACATGGCAGTAGTTGAGGTATATGTTCAAGACATTAAAAACAATCAAGATTTGTTCTGATTAATAGTTCATTTATTGACACCACTGTCTTTTAACAAAGAAAATATTTCAGAGTACAAGGTATATATGCTAATACTGCTTTGAACTTAATTATTTGTTTAGAGAGAATACATGTATGTATATATCATAGCTAGCTACTTAGTCAAAACATATGGTTTCTGGTTATTAGTTATACACTGTTCACTTCACCTGGGTCATAGACTCTCAAATTAGGAAACATTAGATTTTTTCAGAGAAATTATATGGAAGAAGCTACAGAGCTTCATGATTAGATAAGATGCTGTTTGAATGGTATCACCACTGGGCAGCACTGAAAAATCATCTACAGTGTAAGGGGTGACAGACTTTTGGAAAGTAGGTGTATGTTTAAATTCTGGCCAAAGACATCCTCTCTTATACAATTCACTGAACCTCCCCTTTAAGAGTTTTTAAGCCTTTCAGAGGTTAAGTGGGCACCAGCTGTACCTACGCTAACAGGGCTTGCTATTCTCTCTAGCTCTTGATATATTAATACCTTCTTTCTTCATGAGACCAGTGAGGTAATCGATAATTACAATACTTTCAAACTCTGAAAAAAGTTTAACTGACAATGACATTCATATTTACCTAAATGAGTTTTCAAAAGGATCCTTGGGGGTTTTCTGTTAGATTATAGAAAACTGAGGCCTACAAGGAATGACATTAAAGAAAGTTTTATATAGGGTGAGGACAGGTTGGACACTGGTTCATCATTAAAGCTCCTTCTCATTGTAAGATTCTATGATTCTAGGTCTCCTGTGTATTTTATGAAAACCGTTCAGAATACCGACAAATGTTTAGACATTTCTTTCTTATTTGTTGGAGAGGCCAAGTTAACATCCTGTCACAATAAGACTGTTGCATCACCCCAGATCCCAGTAGGGACAATGGTCTGAATACAATGAGTAAAAGAGGTTACCAGGGTTTACTCAGTATGCAGTAGCCAATAAATAGCCAACTCCTGCTCTGAGAAGATGGTCTGGTTGCCCTCCTACCTGTAACAACTGCAATTGAGAAACTATTCAAAGCCTATTTCCTCAGTATTTTAGGCACAATGGCAAATTCAGCTCCTCAAGGAGCTGATAATCTTGTTAGAGATATAAAATAAACTCACACACACAAAAAATAATTAGAAGACAAGTGCTCACTTGTGAGGTACAGAGCACAAGTGGAATAGGAGTTTTAAGATTATCCAAGTGTCTAGAAGATTTTAAGAGGCAGTATTGAACAGAGCCTTGGCGACTGGATCAAGTAAGGATGAGTGGGGAGAAGAAGGCATTCCTGTGGGGTGCTGCGGAAAGAGTGAGAAAAGAGTAGACCCAAGTGAGTGAGAACATGACCTTCATGGTAGAAGGAGGCAGGCATTGAATTGTGGTAGGACAATGAGGAACTGGCTTGACTGAAGCGAAGGAAAATAAGAAGAAATAAAGTGGTCGGTGTGCACCAGCAAGATGGAGTCACATAGCCTCAAAAGCCAGATAGAAGGTTCTGGAAGCTAAGTGCTAGTGTCCTCCAGCGATGGTCTCCAGAAAAACCAGCATGGATCTCTCAGATACTTTGTATGTGAGGCCTATAGGCTGATTCAAATACAGATGCTGATAGCCATAACAACTTGGTGAAGTCCGGCTCCATCCCAAACTGCTTGGCTTCAGCATGCTGACAAGCTGAGGCTTGCTGACATGTGCCTCAGAATACTCTCTGGAAACTGCAGTTTGTGGTCTGGGAAGATAGCTGTTCTCACAGGCAGCTGTTGTGTGTGGGATGTGGTTGCATGGGCATTTATCCACCTGTGGGAGTTACTAAGATCCTGCTCTAAGCATGATGAATTTCAGCTGGTTGGAGGTGGAAGAACAAAGACAAACTATAGCCTCTAACAATTGGACTTTAAAAGCAACTTTCTAGCTGTAATCACAATGATGTTTTAAATTTTTATTTAGCTCAAGAAGCTTTTCAGTATAATTAAAAAAGAAACTTTTTAACACAAAATACTTTGTTGGTAAAGTGGTTCCTTATGTAGTCTTCTTTTGATGAGGACGTTGAGATCTTTTAACTTTTAGAACTTTCCTGCTTTTTTGATGTTTTTTCCCTTTCTTTTGCTTTTTCTCTTGCTTTACCTACGAGGAGAAGAGTGAGGAAACAGGGCAATGTTTATCTTATCATTTTCCTTCCTTATATTGTACTTTGACTCTCCGAACCGTAGTCCTTCTTTATCCTCAAAACCAGTTTAAAGTTGTTTCACTCTTAGAGGGGCCCCTTTTGATTCTCTGTATTTCACTCTCTTTGAGGAGGAGGCAAGAGCCTTTTAACTTGTCTCTTTTGCCCATTCTCCTGTCTTAATACTACCTTCACTCCAACCTTGCTTACAACCCACCTGTCCCAACTACAACCTTCTGAGGTTGGTACTAATAGCATCTACTTTTTACATATGGAGAGACTAAGGCTTAGAGAGGGTGACTTGCCCAAAGTTGTATAGCTGGTATATGGCAGAACCACCAGGCTGTCAGACTCCAGGAACCAAGCTCCCAACTACATATTCTGTGGCTCTCTGCAAACATAAATACTTAGCATGTCATACAGGATTCTTCCCACTTTGTCATGGTCTACTTTTTACCTCAATCCTTTCAGTCCCTCCACACAAACTCCAGACACATTACTTGAGGCTCCATGAACACAGCAAGCTCTCTCATGATTCTACTTCTTTTCATGCTGTCATAACCCTCCTTGTGAACTACTTATCTTTCGAGATCCAAATCAAATGGCACCTGATATGAAGCCTTTCTTAACACTTTCTTCCTGCACCTTCCCTCCAGCAAAGTTAATTACTCCTTCTTCTACAATCTTTTAAGATTCTTGTACATACTTTTACTATATATTTATCACATTGTACTATAATTAATTGTTAGCATTTTTTTTACAACAGGAAGGTACTATATCTTATTACCTTTCTGTCATATTCAATACATATTTATTGTGTTGAATAAGAAAGATAAGCTCCCTACCCTCATGGAACCTACATTCTAGTGGGGGGTAAATAGACAATTGATACTCTATGCAGGAATACAATTATACCTCAAGGTGATGACATTATTCTAGGAATGAAATAGAAGCACAATAATATGCATGAAAAATTTACCCTACATAAGAACTACATAGATTGTTTGTCTTCCAAAGTTAATTTCTAAGAGAAAGAAATTTTTGGTTTTTTTTTCACCAACCTGTTTCTCCCACTTTTTAATCAATTCTTTCACTTTGGTTGAATCTGGGTTTAGGCATATTTGATCCCCATTCTTCATTGTAGCACTGCCAAGGAAACAGCAACAAGATTTTTTTTTTTTTACTTTTAATAGTTTAAATTCTTCATCTTATCCCCAGAATGAAATTCCCCAATTAGAATGTATTTGCCCCCACTAAAAGCATCTGAAACTTCCAGTCTTTTTCCTGTCTTCATTTTCTAAGTGAGTGAAGGGATTTAGATAAATTTCTAGGATAGCACATAACCATAAGTTAAAAATTTCCGACAGGTATATACAATGGGAGAAGCTTATATCTAAAGATGATATTGGTTTTGTTGTGCTAGAAATAGCTATTTATGTTTAACTGAAGAAGCAAAAGAGAAAAGTTGTTAATAACCTACTTTTTGGAAAAAAACGATAATTAGCATCAATTTTGCTAAATTTTCTAATAGAGCTACTTAAAACATAATAAAATGTTATCCTAAGACAAGATTAACAGACTAGTTGAATCTTTTAAATTACTTATAGCAGACTCTCCAGGAATACTTTAAAGATTTTTTCTTTAATTTTTCTGTATAACTGAGAATAAGGGTAGCCATTCTACATATCACCCTTGATTTCAGTTTTGAAAGACTGAAGATATACATATCCTTAAACCTAGCAATTCTAATCTCTAGGAGGGTATCGTTAACAGAGAAGAATTAAAGACATAATACTTCCATAACAGTTTGATTTCAATAGCAAAAATTTGGAAATAATCTATGTTCAAGCATTGGTTATATAGATTGTGGAATAATTGGTCATATGATGAATATAATTTGACCATTGAAAATGACATTATTAGAAAAATATGGTTTATTACAGAAGATTTACTGACACGAGGAAATGTTCATGATATAGTGTTAATGAAAAAGCAGTTTACAAAATAATATATGGCATATGATTTTATTTTTATGTATATATATTATATTTATAAATATATGTATATATGTTTTGTGTCTATATATGTACATACAAAGCAAACAAGAGAGATCTAGAAGACAATATATCAAGGAGTTAGTAGTAATTGTCACTAGAAGGTAGGATTATAAATAATTTTCTTCTTTTGGGTTATATGCATTAAATATTTTCTGCAATGAACATGTATTACTTTGATAATATATCATCCTTGGTTCCCAATCTCTACCAGAAATTAATTCTTTCTTTCTTTCTTTCTTTCTTTCTTTCTTTCTTTCTTTCTTTCTTTCTTTCTTTCTTTCTTTCTTTCTTTCAAAAGAAAGAAGTAGACCAGATTTATAGAGAAGCAACAATCTGAATTTTGAATGTCTATATGGGCAAGTGTTCCGAGAGTAATAGTCACACTAAATTTAATATTTCTGCCAATATAGCACATGCATGTTAGATGAGATTTTACTTACATGATTTCAGTTTTCTCGCAAGAAAGGCTTGGGGCAAATTGTTTAAGGTCCTTTAAGGATTTTAAGTGAATCTGTACTTCGTTGGTGTTGATGCAGGAACAGCGTCCATTCCTCAATATTGGGAATCCTAAGGGAAAGAGAATGGGTAGCACATACCAGTTTAGGGCAGTGTCTCAATTTAGATGATCCATCAAAGTGATACACTTGACTTAGACATGGTTATTATCATCATTTACTGAGTGTCTGTTAATCATTACCACAAACTTTTGAAGTAGGTATTATCTCCATAAAGTTTAGAGAAATTAAGTAAAGAACAAAGCCATTCATCTTCTAGGGGGCAGGTGCAGAGTTTGAGCCCAAAGGCATTGCTCTTAGCTACCATATCCTACAACCTTAGGAAAAGAGATTTTCATATTATTGAATAAATGCCTACCATAGGTCAGATGCACACAAATAACTAATTCATGTCTGCTTATGTGGACCACAGTTTCCTAAGCAATTCCCAAAGCCATTTATTCTCTGACTTTAGTAGAACGGAGTTTGTGTTGGTTGGGACAGAAAGCTCTACTTGTGATAATGAATTACCACCACTATCCTCATCCTCCCCAACTGGCTTGCTTTTCAATAGTGCTTTAAAATTTAAGAAACTCTTTAAAATACACTAACTTCATTCCTTAATTCTTTCATGCATTCTACATATAGCTACTTAGTGCTTATTATATGCCATACATCATCTGATAGGTAGAAAATGTATAACTATACAACCCTCATTTTATAGCTGAGGAAGTCCAGAAAAGTCCACTAATTTGCTCAAAGAAACAAAGGTAGTTAGTAAACAGATTAGGGACAATTTCCTTGATTATTGGATCTTCAGTTGGTTAACCACAGACATATTTATCAAGAAACAATATCAGCATGACAAAAATAACTCAGGAGACAGAGTCTTTTATCTCATTATCATCCAGTTCAACATAACATGCCAGGAATTCACACACCAAAACTAAGAAGATTTATTTTGACTTGGCAGGTCTAAGATATAAACTTTGGATAATCTACCACATCATTGAGAAGCTGTTATAAGTGACGCATGCCACATTTATTGGGCAAATCAAAAGTCTTTTATAAACAATTCACATTGCTGACTTTACTAACCTAATATAACTCAGAACTCCTTACCTTGAACTCCCATCAGAGTCAGGAAGATGATACCCAAAAGGAGAGAAACGTTACCTTTCTTCATAGTGATAGAATGGATTTCTATTGAGTAACTCCTCTATTGAATTTCAAAGCTGAGAAATTCTTTAGGGAACATCCTTGTGGGAATTATATTTATTTAGGAAATCCATTTCCCTGTAAACTCTGATTGGCTAGTGTTCTTAACTTATTTAACTAAACTGACCACAAACTTAATTGTGCTGGGGGAAACCCTACTCTCAGATCCAAGGGAATTTCTGCATGCTTTATTTCTATTTCACATAAATGGCTGGTTTATAGTAAGGGATGTGAAACCAGTATCAGTGGCGGTCTTTAGCATACTCATAGCTACTCACTTGGGTGCATAATAAGTTATATAATGGCTATAATAATATCATACAACAAGGTCTGGAGATGTGGTTTCATGAGGAATGTTAAAGTCCAGTTAAGTAATATATTTTTCAAATTTTCTTATAATTCATACAATAAACAGCTAGATTTACCTTTTCTTAATCTATTGTAAATTAAAAAGCATCTTAATTTTCTCTGGGACCAGGTCACTTTCTCTGTGGTAAGCTCTTTTTTTTTTTATGCCATTCCTGCTACAGTTTTTTTTTTGTTAATGGTTACATTAGTTAGAATAAAGGATCAGTTGAAAATAGACAAATGGGACTACGTCAAACTTCAAAACTTCTATGCATCAAAGAAAACAATCAACAGAATGAAAAAACAACCTATGGAGTGAGAGTAAATAAGGGCAAATCATATCTCCGATAAGGAGTTAATATCCAGAATATATAAGGAACTTCTACAACACAACAACAAAAAAAACAAATGAGCTGATTAAAAATAGACAAAGACTTGAATAGACATTTCTCTAAAGAAGCTATCGATGGCCAATAAGCACATGAAAAGCTGCTCAACATCACTAATCATTAGGGAAATGCAAATCAAAACTACAGTAAGATATCACCTCAAACTCATCAGGATGCCACTATCAAAAAACAGAAAATAATGAGTGTTGGCAAGGATGTGAAGAAGTTGTAATTTTTGTGCACTATTGGTGGGAATATACATGTTGCAATCATTATGGAAAAGAATATGGAGGCTTCACAAAACATTAATAATAGAATGACTATATGATCCAACAATCTCACTTCTGGGAATATGTCCAAAATAATTCAAAAAAAAATCTTAAAGAGATATTAGTTTATGGCAGCATTATTCACAATAGTCTTATTCACAAAGGTGAAGTGGCCCAAATGTCCATTGACAGATAAATGAATTTTAAAAATGTGGTATATGTGGAGTATTATGCAGCCTTAAAAAAAAAGAAAATCTTGTCCCGTGCTACAGCATGGCTGAACCTTGAAGTATTATGCAAAGTGAAATAAGCCAGTTGCAAAAGGACAAATATCTGAAGTATCTAAAGTCAAATCTTAGAAACAGAAAGTAGAAAGGTAGTTGTCAAGGGCTGGGGGAAAGGGTGAGGCAAAATTAGTCTTCAGTGGATATAGAGTTTCAGTGCTGTAAGATGAAAAAGTTCTACTAGAGATGTGTTGTACAACAATGTGAATATATTTAACACCACTGAACTGTACACTTAGAAATGGTTAAGATGGTAAATTTGATGTTATGTGTTATTTACCACAATAATAAAATAAAAAAGAGTAAAGGATCAGTTGTATACAAAGGAAACCCAAATTAATAATGGCTAATTAAGATAGAAATGTATTTCTCCCTGACAGAGGCAGGTGGATTAGAGTATGTATGGTGGTTGTACTCCACGAGGTCCAGTCTCCTTCTGCCTTGTTGCTTTACTATCATCTCTAGGTTGCTGCCCTCATGCACATGGCCCAAGGAGGCTTGCCACCATGTGTGCTTTCCAATTACAGGATGGTGGGAAGGCAGAAAAGAGCAGTCCCTCATTTTAAGACCCATCCTGGAAGTTGCATCCATCACTTTCCATCACCTCCCATGAGCCAGAATTTATTCACATGGCGACACCTACCTGCAAGGTCAATTAAGAAATGTGACCTTTATTCTGGTTGCTCCACTAAAATTTGGAGGTTTCATTACTGTAGAACAATGTTTCTCAACCTTTTTCATTAGTGCCTCTCCTGAGATAGATTAAATTTAAATTAACTTAAATCTAAATTAAATTAAATTTCTCCCTAAAGAAAAAAATTAAATACAGTCATGTACTGCATAACGATGCCTCGGTCAATGACAGACCGCATATACGATGGTGTCCTATAAAATTATAATGGACCTGAAAAATTCCTATAGCCTAGTGATGTTGTAGGCGTTGTACTGTCATAGTGTAAAGGTTGCAAAAATCAACAAGGCTGTGGTTGAGATGACAGAGAACTTTAACCTGGGTGTGGGTGAGAATGACATTGAGGAGCTCACAGAGGTGGTTCCTGAGGGATTGATTAATGAAGAGTTGTTGGGACTTGCACAGGAATGCATACCTGAAGAGGCAAAAGAAGAGGGAATTGCTGAAGAAGAAAAAGAAGACACCTCAAGGAAGAAGGGTTTAGCAGAAGCTTTTGCAGAACTCAGCAAGCGCCTTAAAATGTCCGAAAACATAAATTTCAACACCAAAAGGTTTTCATTAATAATGAGAAAGGAAAGGGTGTCTAAGCTGTTGCTCCAACTTAATCAGTAACCAAGGGAATATAGTAAATTCCTAACCAAGACCTTCCGAAGGGCTAGCCACATATACTTTCCAACAATTGCAATTAAAAAGATAAATGATTATAGAAGGTAGAGCCTGTTCTTTCTACATCCCAATAAAAATGAGGCAATAATTGCTTCCAAGCTGCTTCCCATGGCTCCCAAATTCAGGTGCTTGACGACCCTATTTTACCTGCATATTCTCTTCACCTCATGTAAAATTGTTAATCCTTGATTGTATGTAACTAAAATTGCTGATGCATAGCTATATTTTTCTTTGTCCTCCTGCTACATGAGCATCCCCTCCCTTTCTTAAAATTGGAGCACTGTTTTAAGACTTCTTAGAACTCTGCTCTCAGGCATTTCCTCAGATGGGCCCAAATAAAAAACTTTTCTTAAATCTACAAAGGTTCAAGTCTTCTTTTTGTTGACAAGAGGAATGTTCATGGTGCATTATCTGCTTACGAGCAAATCTGATGAAAAAAAGAAACAAACCAAGCAAGCCACCATGGACGTATTTCTGAAAAGAGTGACACCTCCTCAAGAATTGCCCCTGGAAGGTACTTCTAGCAAAAGACAATGTGTATGTTTGTATCTTAGTTTTAACAGAAAATTCTTTTAAGTAAAAAATATTTTAATAGAAAAAAGCTTATAGAATAAGGATATAAAGAAAGAAAATATTTTTATACATCTGTACAATGTATTTGTGTTTAAGCTAAGTGTTATTATGAGTTGAAATGTTAAAAAAAATTAAAAGATTTATAAAGTAAAAAAGTTACAGTAAGTTAAGGTTAATTTATTATTGAAGAAATTTTTTTATGAATTTAGTGTAGCCTAAGTGTACAGTGTTTATAAAGTCTACAATAATGAACAGTAATGTCATGGGCCTTCACATTCACTCACTTTCACTCAACTGAGTCACCCAGAACAACTTCCAGTCCTGCAAGCTCTAGTCATGGTGAGTGTCCTACACAGGTGTACCATTTTTATCTTTTATATTGTATTTTTTCTGTACCTTTACTATGTTTAGACACACACATACCATTGTGTTACAATTACCTATAGTATTCAGTACAGTAACATGCTGTACAGGTTTTTAGTATAGGAACAATAGCCTATACCATATACAAGCATCCTTTTATCGTGCTTTGCTTTACTGTGCTTCATAGGTGTTGCGTATTTTTTTTTTCTTACAAACTGAAGGCAAGACCCTCACCAGCAAAAAGATTATGACTCCCTTGATTGAGATACTTCTCTATTGCCAGTGGTCTAAAAGATTATGACTTCCTTGATTGAGATACTTCTCTATTGCCAGTGGTCTGAAACCAAACTCACAATATCTCTGAGATATCCCAGGTGCATTGTTGGCTATACCATCTAGTGCACTTGTGTAAGTGCACTTTATGACATTTGCATGACAAAATCACCTAATGACACATTTCTCAATGTATCCCAGTCATTAAGCAATGTGTGCCTATATTAAGAAATAATATAGTTGGATAGGGTTGAACATTTGTGTGCCACTAATCATTGTAATATCTAAGATTTTTCTTTTGGTTCCCTCTAAGAACCAATTTTTGTCCCCTTGAGGGCAACATCCACCAATCCCCAAAATTTAGAATGCATGCTGTAGAGTAAGGGGGGGCAGATATTAGCATTTTCTGTTACATGGTGCACATTTTTGGACTGGTTTCTAGGTGGATTATTAATGCTTAACTACATTACAGAAATATTTTTGAAAAAAACTTGTGTTGATACAGCTTATTCATTTGTTTATGCTTTATTCTGGTAATGACTGTGACCATGCATAGGGTAAAGGTGGTTTAGGTCTAGCTTTGCTACTTGATGGCTGTGCAAAATATTTAACTTCTGTAACCTGTTCCCTCAGCTGAGAAAACTATTACTGACCTCGCGGGTTGTTAAAATAAATGGCAACAATGCATTATCAACTGCTAATCACCATGGAATTAGTAACTATTCTTCCTAAAAAAGAAAAGAAGACAGAAACTTCTTAGGATAAAAACTAAGGCCTAGCACGGTCTCCCCTTGCCCATCTTTCCAGCCTCTTCTTGCTTAACTCTGCTCCGTTACTCTTTCTTTTCTCAGGTCATAAAGGTGCAATGCTCCATCCCATCGCACTATTTTTGCTTTTGCTGTTTCCCTTCCTGGAATGCTGTGCCTGCTCAGCCCCCCTATCCTGCTGCCTGGTAATCTTACCCAGAGCTAGCCAGGCTGGCATTTCCCCGGAGCAGTCTTCCCTGATCCCTAGACTTGGTCAAGTTCCCACCATCTGCTCTCATGGCACCCTGCGCCTATCGGTCCCTATAGAAGGCAGTCTTAAGGTTAACAACTCTTTATGTCATGAGAACAAGGAAGGCGTGTCAGGGTGCACGCCTGAGCGCAGCGCCGAGTACAGAGCCTGGCTCATATTGGTGCTCAGTAGATACACGTACAGGAGGGAGAGAAGGAGCCAGCGAACCAAGGCCTCCAGCCTGGCATCGCACTGCGCCTGCGAAGTGCTGCCTGGCTCCGCAAGGGGTCGCAAGGTGGGGCAGAGCAAGAGACCTCCAGAGGGCTGAGGCGCGCGCACTGCGCATGCCCAGCCAGCCGGCTTCCAGAACCTTCCGTGGGGAAGGGACAGCCGCCACTCTCACACCTCGCGTCGCTCACGGCCGTCGGCTGGTGTCCCTGATCCCGCCTGGAGAAGCACGTCGTGGGAAAGGTAGTGGTTGTGCCCCTGGGCATCTGGCCTCTGTCCCTTGCCCGATCCACAGCCTCCTGGTATGGGGCGGCCTTGCTTCTGTGGGGGGCGCCGGCAACGAGGCCCATTTTGCAGCTTCCACACCAGGCTTGGGTTGAGGCCCAAGGGAACCATGGCCTTAGAACCATGGCCCCTGGTGGGGCCGCCAGGTGAGGCTTTAGGGGTGAACTTTGGCTGTGGGCTACAGTGTCTGGGACAAACGAAATGCCTTTTGGACAAGCGAAAAGAGGTGTTAGGAGGAATAAGTTAGGCGTCACTCGAGGCCCAATCTTCTGCAGAAGGGGCCGACTTTCTGTGGTGACAAGCGGGATGGGAGGGTGCCCGCGAGGCCCAGCCGAGTGGCGGAGCTGGCCCCTCATTATGCTCGTCTGCGCAGGTTCGGCCTGTAGAAGTCAAGGCTGGGGTCACTGTCCTCAGTTACGGCCTGTTCCGTTTTTTTGTTTCCCAGGCCTCCTATTAGAAGTTGTTCTGAAAGCCTTGAGAGAAAACACGTTTAGGACTGGGCAGAAGGACAGAGAAAAATCACACCCAATTGGCGTTTATGGCTAGACAGGGCATTTAGGAGAAACAAGCCTGGTGAGCAGATTTTGCAGACATTTCTCATAGTCCTGGGAAAGGAGCCAGGACGATTAACGCTGTTGATTGCCAAATTCCCTTTGCACGGAGTCTTAACCTTTTTGCCTCGCAAAATTCCAGTTCCTGTCCCAGAGGAACTGATGCTGATGTAACCTCCAAAGCCTTGAGAGCAGGATTCTAGAGTTTTTGCATGTGCGCTCCCGCCTCGGCCTTCCGCCTTTTTGGTTATAGAGCCAGTGTAGTCTGTTTAGTTATGTACACAACGTGACTCACTGTGTCACAGTGAAAATAAGAGCCTTCCTTTTTACTTGTAAAAGAAGAAGTTTCTCTCATATTGAAATCCCCAGGCCTGTTTCAATTTCTTACACTGTGGACTTCCCCTCCTCTCAGCAGCTATTGTTAGTACCAAAGGATACTGATTTGAAAAGGGTTTGTTTCTTGAAAGTCTCAGAAGCCCCTGCTTAGTATTCTGATTTTTTTTTTCCTTCTTTTTTTTTCTCTCCATGCAGGGAGTCGTTCCTTTCTTCTAAACTATTATAGTATGGTAAGCTGACTGCAAGCAAATCATAGTTGTGGGGAGGTTTTATGTCCCATCTGCATCTCAAGTAACAAAGTGAAAAGAACAGTTCTTCCTTTATTGATCTTAATATCTGGCCTCCTGGTTTATACTTCACACACACACACACACACACACACACACACGAAGCTTAAAGATTGGATTAGATCTGTGAATCAATTATACTGAAAGAGAGTGTCAGGACATCATTTAGAGGACAGCTGTGGCTAAATGCTGGCAGTAACAACATTTTTGCTCTGTCTTTTGGCAAGTCAGCTTATAATTTGATGACATGTAACCAGTATCATTAAGAAGCTGCTGCCTAACTTGAAGAAAAATTACTTGAAAAGGGAGAAAATACTTTTGTTTAAGACATCCATATTTACTTAAAGTGATTTACATTAGAATTGTAATTAAGTAACTTTACAAGAAAAAAAATCCATGTTCTTGAAACCATTTACTGTTTATCATTCACTTATTTTATTAAACTTTTATTATATTGATTCCCAACTCTGAGGATGCAAATATGAACAATAATCTCTGCCCCCACAGTTTAATGGGGGAAAGCTGCATGTAAATTAGCAATTACTGTAGAAGTGGTAAGATAAAGGATTGTACACAGTTATTGAAGGGGCAGAGAAGGCCAAAACTCTGACTCATGGGCTCAAATACAGCTGTTTGAATTAGGTATGGAAAATAGAGTTGGTTGGAATTTGGTACTAGAAGAAGGTATGTGGGGGGTGTTCTGATTAGGAGGCATGAGAAAGTATGCCAAATTTCAGAAACTGCGAGAACTTTGGCAAGGGAGGATAGAGTGATAATGGAGGAATGATGAGAAATGAGGCTAGAAATGTAGCAGGAACCAGAGAATGAAGGGCCTTGTAAATCTCTGTGGTGACGAGACATTGAAGGATTTTCAGCAAGGGAATAACACAAGATTTACAAACACGTAGACATGCACATATCTACATCTGACCTTTGTCACTAAACAGTATCTTTTAATTTATTTTATATAAACATTTCCTTGTATATAAATAGTTTGTATATTTTAAAAGTGTTTTTTTTTTATATTTGTTTATTCTCTGTGAGCTAGGCATTGGAGTTGTTTCTCTCATTTCAGTAATACAGCAAATGCTCTAATTATTTTTTCAAATATTTTACTTTCTTAGAATATTTTCCTCCTTTGGAAGTATAGAGACAAAGGTTAAAAACATTTTTTAATATTTCTGTAACATTTTGACAGATTACTTATCAGAAAGATTAGACTGATTTTGTAATGCCCGCATCAGTACGTAGATGTATCAGTTTTCTAATCCTCTTGTTGTTTGTATTTACTTTTGTTCATTTAATATATGAAACTTGGTACCTGAGATCAGTGTTTATTTCAGTTTCTTATCCACGTTTTAATTTATGTTGGCTTGATGTCTGCAGTTTCTATCTTTTCAAGATCACTTGTCAAGTGGAGTCTAGTATTGACTTTATAAATGTATGTCAATTCTTTACACATTTTGAATAAGAATCTTCAGTCCATTTTCATTTTAAATATCTACTTTTTCTGTTTTCTTGCTTTAATTTCTTACATTCTATCATATTGAAGTATAACACGTATTAGATATTGAATGGCGTCTCCCCTAAATTAATATGTTGAAGTTCTAACTTCCAGTACCTCCAGAATGTGACTGTTTTTAGAAATAGGATCTTTAAAGAGATAATTAAGTTAAAATGAGGTCATTAGGGTCGGCTCTAATCTGTTGAGTCCTTATAAAAAGAGATGAGGACACAGACATATATACAGAAGACCATGTGGCTGGCCATCAGCAAGCTAAGAAGAGAGGTCTCAGTAGAAACTCATCCTGCCAACCCCTTAATCTTGGGTGTCTAGGCTCCCGAATTGTGAGATAATATATTTCTGTTGCTAAAGGCACCCTATCTGTGGTATTTTGTTATGACAGCCATAACTAATTAATACAATTTATATACAGGTAAAAATACATATGTGTGTAGAAAAGTATACCAGTATGGCTCAGTGAATTTTCACGAAGTGTCAGTAGCACAGTAGTACCCTCCCCTGCTTCCCCAAAGGTAACTTGTGTCATAGATGAGTTTTATCTGTTTTTGAACTATATAAATATCATTATACAGTATGTCCAATTTAGTCTTATTCCTTTCACTGAGTATTATATTTGTGAGCTTCATCCATGTCATGCATGGAAGAGTGATTCATTCATTGTAATTGCCCTTAATATTCTGTTTTATGACAATATCAGAAGGTATATATCCAGTTGATGGACATTTTGATTGTTTCTCATTTTGGGCTAAAATGAATATTGCTGTTATGAATATTCTTGTGCATATCTTTCGGTGCACATATATTTGCATTTCCATTGAATATATTACTAGGAGTGGAATTACTGTTTCATAGAGTGTGTGTATATTCAGTTTAAGAAGCTATACCTTTTATGTTTCTACAGTAGTGAATGAGTTTCATTAACCCTGCATCCTCAACTATATTTAATATCAAGCTTGCTGCCTTTTTATATTAATTTTTTAATTTTAATTGTTTAGAAGTTTTTTCATTTTTATATAACATTGACTTCCATTTATTTCTATGTATAATACTGATTTCTATTTCTGTATGATGTCGATAATTCCATAGTTGTTTGTTTCAAACTTTTTACTAATTCCCGATATTGTATAAATTGTGGATTTAAGTTTTTTGAACTCCCAATTAATATCTAACTCTCCCAACAAAAGTTTGTTAGTGATTTTTCTCTAGTTACAATCAAATAATGGCTGGGGCTAGAGTCATCTAGACATCCAAAATGGCATCACAGCTCTCCTCTCCTCCATGTGGCCTTTTTCTCCAGCAGTATAGCCTAGGTTATTAAATGGCCCCTAAACGCTGTTCCATCTGGCCTCTCACTTCGGTATTGCCTATGCAGTGGTGGCAGCTGCCGCTCCTGCTGCTCTGCCTGCTCCTCTTCCTCCTCCAATTCCTTCACCTCCTTCCCCTCTTCCACCTTCTTTTCCTCCATCATTCCATCTTTTCCTTTTTCTCCCCACACTCCTTCATCTTTACCAGTGTTCTCTGTTTCTTCATACTGCTTCCAGTGTCTTTCATTTTAGCCTGTTTCATTTTTACAATCTAGTGTCCTTTCTTTTTAGTCTGAAGAGCTCCCTATAACGTTTCTCGTAGGGCAGTTCTAATGGTAATGAACTCTCTTAGAGTCTGTTTTTCTGGAAATGTCTTAATTTCTCCTTTATTATTGAAGGATAGTTTTGCCAGATATAGAATTCAAAGATTTTTTTTTCTTTCAGCATCTTAAATATGTTATCCTACTGCCTTCTGATCTCCATGGTTTCTGATGAGAAATTGGCTGTTAATCTTATTAATGATCTCTTGTATGCAATGAGACGCTTTTCTCTTGATGCCTTTCAAGATTCTCTCTTAGTCTCTGAGTTTCAATGATTTGACTATTATATATCTCAGTGTAGATCTTTTTGAGTTTATCCTGCTTGGAGTTAACTGAGCTTCTTGGATATGTAGATTCACATATTCCATCAGATTTGAGAAATTGGGGGCAATTATTTATGTGAATTTTTTTTTTTGGCCCCTTTCTCTCTTCTTCTGAGGTTCAAGCATTATGACTAGTATTACTTGATGGTATACTGTAGGTCATGGGTCTTCAACCCTTGTACCGGTCCATGGCCTGTTAGGAACCAGGCTGAAAAGCAGGAGGTGAGCAGTGGGCAAGCAAGCAAAGCTTCATCTGCATTTGCAGCTACTCCCCAGTACTAGCAACACTGCCTCAGCTCCACCTGAGATCATCAGGTATTAGATTCTCATAGGAGCACTGGCCTCTGGTGCCAAAAAGGCTGAGGACCACTGCCATAGGTCCGTTAGGCTTAACTTACTTTTCTTCATTATTTTTTCCTTTCTGCTCTTCAGACTCAATCATTTCAATTGTCTTATCTTCAGATTTGATGATTCTTTCATCTGCTGGCCCAAAACTGCTGGTAAACCTTCTGGTGAATTTTTCATTTCAGTTTTTTACTTTTCGGCTCCAGAATTTCTGTTTGGCTCCTTTTAATAATTTCTCATTGTTAATATTCTCATTTTGTTTACACATCACTTTCCTAGTTTCCTTTTACTCTTTGTACATGGTTTCCTTTTGCTCTTCGAGCCTATTTAAGACAGTTGATTTAACATCTTTGTCTAGTAAGTCCATTGAATATTTGGGATTTCTTATGAATGGTTTTCTGCCAATTATTTACCTTTCATGACCCATATTTTCCTGTTTTTTTGTTGTTGTTGTTTTGTATGCTTTATGATTTGTTGTTGAAAAATAGATGTTTTCAATATTATAATGTGGTAACTCTGGAAATCTAGTTCTTCCACTCAAGGATTGCTGATTTTGCTTGTTGTTGGCTGGTACCATCTATTTGTTACTTTCCCAAATGTTTTTGCAAAGTGGGTATTTCTTGTGTGTGGTCATTGAAGTTTATGTGTCATTATCTCTGGTTTCAGTCAGTGATCTCCCCTATTTCTATAAATATAGGTCATAACACATAATAGACAAATTGTTGAACTAGAAGTAGAATGACACACAAAACTTGCTCATATGTTGGGGTAAAATTTATTTAAAGTAAACTTAAGAAAGTTATCTTTGAGACTAGAATCAAAATCAAATTCCAAAAATTACTTTGGGATAGCTTCTCAAAATGAGCAAGTTAGATCTCATCCTTTTCAATATATACTTAACTCATGCCTGAAATACAGATTTTGTTTCTTTTTTTACGTATCTGTTTCTACAACCTAATGACCATCCCTTTCTGACTTCACCACTTAATGGTGTCTCAAGTCAGATCTAAATGATGTTATTTTGAAAATGTTCTTGTTTTTTACTTGAGATTAAAAGGTTCTTAACTCACAAAATGGAGGAAATAGCAGATGCAACAAAAGTTAGCTTTGGGGAGCAAACAGCTCCTTTTGTTTTGCAGTATAGTACCACAGGAGTCAAACTTGAATTTGAAATAAAATGTATATTTCCCTTGAAAACCAAAAATGACTTGTGACAAACAAATGTTAATATATAGCATTAATAATAAGGCTTACTTTAAAAACTTTTTCTCTTTTGAAAATCCCCACCAGCCAGGGGGATTGTGTAACACTTTCTTTTTTTGTAGTTTTTATCACAAAAATAATTAGTTTTGTTTTTCTGTTACAAAAATTGAATGTACTTTTTCAAACTACATTTGCATTCACTTCAAGATTCAAATGTACTTCTAATAGGAATGGTGGTAGTGCTCCCAGTAGAAAATTGTGCTCTAAAATTTTCAACTCGTGTTATGATGTCTGTCACTGTGGATATGTTCCTTCTATCTTATTTTTCTCCTCTGGGATTGAGGTATTTGTCAATTATAGTTACAAGGACTTATACAAAGGCTTTTTGGTTACTCACATGTCATTTGTGAAAATTCATTTGTTACTCTGTAAATTTTTATTTTGAGTGATGTAGCTATATATAGACTTATACTCCTGTTTTCCAAAAATGTATAATTCCAGTTTAATTAGTTTTTATTTTTATATTTAAAAATATATATGCGATATTTCAATATCTGAAGATCTGTGACTTGAGATTTTTACTGTTTTTTGGTATTTCCTATCTCAATCCATTCTTTCCCTCCAAGCTAAATAATTGTTTTACTTAGAGCAGAGGTAGGTTGAGCCACTTACAGTGGTGTGTATGTGTACATGGATAGTGTATGTGTACAGTGTTGATTCTGTGATTCTTGCTTCCTGGTCATCCTGGACATCCTTATACTTAATAAAAATTTCACTTAGAGTTATGATATTTTGAGCAGACTTCAAAATCTGCTTTTTTGTTAAATTTTCTCTGAACACATCACAACCCTAAATTATCTTTTCCTTTCCTCAGTAACTCTTAATGCTTATTTTAGCATTTGTAAAGTCTTTTACCTTACCCCTATTAGCATTCCTTCTGAGTAATGAACATCAACAAGAATAGATGAGACAACATGGATCTACTGGTGTATTTATTTATACTGATTACCAGACATCATGAGATATAACTGCGATACCTAAACTCATTGGCATACTTCCTTAGTATAATTCCTTATAACTGTAGTCAAAAATTCCTTTATGGGTTGTTAACATAATTTAACAAGGAAATCATTACCTTGAAGTGGCTCTAATGCCTTGGTAGCCAATATAAACAACCCAAAACCTAAGCCAGAGTCACTTGAATTAGAAAAAATGAAAATTAACAGTAACCAATTACAACAGCCAAAGGGGTTTTCTCAAATAAGAAAACTGCTTAAGCTATAGCCGTCATATAATTTCTTTGCTTTGCTTTCATGTCTTCTCTGTAAAAACCTCTCTGCTAGCTCCTGCCAGTGGAGTATTACATTTTTGGTTTGGTGCAGCCTGATTTGAATTGTCATATGCTCAAAGTCTCAGAAAAGTTTCAATGTGCCTCAATTTACCTTTTAACAGGATTACTCTAGTTCATTGCACAGAAGCCTTCCAGACTCTGCCCCAGAGCTATTTCTGAGGTGGAGCTAGCTAGGCCATACATTGTTCTGCCCCTGCTTATGGTTGACTTCATCACTTCCTGGGCTTTTCTTAATAAAAACATCATTAACAACACGAGAAGTCATTACCTACACAGTTTAGAGTGGCACATTCATGGTTCAGTCTCAATTTACCCTTTATTCCATTTAGGCAAATTATAACTTTGATCTCTGTTCTTCTCACTCTCATGATTGCAAGAACGTAGCATTCTTTAATTTTATCTTTAAAAAATTCACCGTGTTTTGTGATATTTACATGTTCCCCTGATTTAACACATTATATTTCTACTAACTATATCTAAGACATCTATCACTTCCAACATAATAGATACCTTTTTTGGTCAGCATTACTTGCAAATACCACTTATCTGAATATTAGTATTGCCTACCCTTTGTTGTTGGCGACATTTGGTTTGTATATATACCTTTGTTCCTCAGCTAAATTATAATAATTTTGAGGCCAAGTACCATGTCTTGATTGTCTTTGTTTACCCCATTGGATCCTGAAGATAGTAGGTACATAGTAAATATTTATTAAGTTGAATTTGATTGAATTGAGAATATTCCAAAAGGTCTTTAATTTTTAACAGGAGAGCAAGTTTGTGTCTCAGTGGTTTAGAAGTTAAAAAAAAGTATGTTGTTATAGTTAATAAAATAGTCCACATATTCTTTGAAATTGTAGGAATATCTTGGAAATCAGACCAGCAATGTCTCCTTTAGGGCCCAGATCTTTGAGGTCAACTCAGGTTTCTTAAAGTGTTGTTTGCATGTAAGATTACTCAGACATGAGGCATGTGTATTGGTGTCCCTATGTTCTGAAGTGAATACCCTACAAACTGATATGATCTATTCAGGTCTGTGATGAATTAGGACAGAGTTAAGGTTTTTAAACATTGGAGGTCATAGAACTCTGTGAGGCTCTGGTAAAAGCTACGGATATATGTACATTTAAATATTTTGCTTGTAATTTTAGGGACATTATTGAGCCCTAAAAACCACACATCCCAAAATAAAAGTCTTCTGCTCTGGGGATGATGGCATTACAGAGACTCTTTAACTCTCCTTAAGTTCAGATTGATGTTGAATCTTTTTCAACTTCTTTTTCTTTTCTTCCTTCTTCCCATTCTAAAGTTAATTGAGGAAATTTTTGTCTTATGTATGAGCCTAGAAAATGAGATGACTAAGCTATTCTGGCTCTAATTAAATTTGAGTGTCCTGGGAAAGTTTTGCATAATATGTAAACAACATTCTTGTCTCTTTCACAAATGAAAATGAGACAAGGTTTTTATTTTTTATTTTTTGAAATTTTGAAAAAAGTATCTTTAGATGAACCCTAGGGGATATGGATTTCCCCTCCTTGTAATAGCTATTGCTGCTATTACAGCATTAAATTTAGTTTTGAAACATTTTTGTTTTTGAAAGTGATATAATCCCTTGCTTAAAACCTTAATTCTTATCCCATTTAGGGACTCTTATAATCTAGTAAACTGTTTGTCAGTACACATATTGGATATTGTAATGGGAGAAGGTCATAGTTCCTTCTGTTGCCTGCCTGGTGATTCAACAAAACTAGTAAGCTCTTTCTTTCCAAGATTACTTTGTCCTAAGGTTTAAGAACTATCTAAGGTCTGCCCTTGGAGGGAACACCGATTTCCAAAGAATTGTAGCTATGGCAAATGTCACTAACTCATTTATTCTTTTAGTCAACACGTATTTATTGAGAATTATTGTGCACCCAGTACTTTTGTAGGTACCAAGGAGACAGTGGTAAGACAGGTGTAGTCCTTGCTTTCATAGAACTTTGTGGGGAGAGAGAATATATAGACCAAGAAGTGAATGTTTAATATTTATATTTACAGATAGTGATAAAGGCTATAAACAAAATTAAAGGAGGGTAAAGAGATTGATTGATAGAAATGGTGCTGTTTTCAATAGATTGGTGAGGAAAGCCTTCCCTGAGAAGGTAATATTGAGCAGAGACCTGAATGAAGTGGAGTGAGCTATGGAAATGATGGAAATATATTTGCTGTGCTTGAGGAGCAATAGGAGGCCTGTATGGCTGGAATAGAAAGGTGGGGAAAAATAGAGTGAGGTGAGAGAGTTATATAGAGGTTTACAGATTATGATGAAGGATTTTGGATTTCACTTTAAGTCTGATGGCATGCTCTTGGAAGGATGAGACCGGGGAGAGCCGTAATCTCATTTATGTTTTAAAAGTATTCTCCTGGCAGTTGTATATAGAATAAACAGAAGCAGGCTAGAGGGTAAACAAGGAGACTAATAATGACAAAGAGACTGTAACCTGGTGACCTGAAATATATCCAGTAATAGTTTAATGATTTTTAACACAAGCTGTTAAATTTTAGCCTAGCATGGAGAAGTTCTGCATATATATGTGACCAGTTTTCATTTCAGATCTTTCTCAGAGATGAGTAATTTCATAAAGGTCACTGAGAACATAAATCCTAATCCTTTAACATTAATATTTAGTGTCTTTGAAAATTGGTTTCCATTTGCTTAAAACTTTTTCCTTCTGATTAAAAATAGTAAAAATATTCTTTGTAGAAAATTTGGAAAATAAAAGCAAAAAGAAATAGGATTATAGATGATATCACCTAGAAGTAGTATTTTAATTAACTCTTGGCAGTTATTTATTTTAGCAGCGTTTCTGGAGGATTGCTATTTCTACTTCTGTTTTATAGATAAGAACACAGAGGCCCAGGCAGACTTTAATGACTTGTTCAGAATCACCACAGTTGTTATTGTCATATTCTCAGTGCCCTATTGAGGTTCTCAGCCAGCTTCTGAAAGGAAGAACACTGGTAGTCAACTATCAAGCTCTAAATATGGAACAATGAAATAACTAAGTATGGTCTAATAAAGAAAATTAAGAAAGAAAAGTATACCCATTTCCCCTTTCCCTTCTTTGTAGGAGGCCATTGTTCTTAGATCAAGTTGTAACCTTTGGATCAATGTGAGCAATATATTTCCCCAGGAAAAGAGATTATCTCCCTGAGATTTATAACATGACCATACTACAGTAGATTGTGTCCACACATTTGTTCAGTATGTACGTGAAATTTTATTTACATTGAACATGTGAACTTTCTACTCAGAAAAGAAATTCTTCACCTCTGATCTAACTTCCTAAGATATAAGACTTTTATTAGTTTTTAAATGTCTGTCTAGACTTCTCTTTCTGAGCTAGATTTCTGTATGAGCCTTGTTTTCTGGTTATATTTTAATTTTTTAAAGTCTCGTTTTATAATTTTTCTGTTTGTGGCAGAGACAAATACATGTTCCCTTATGGTTTCTATCCCTCATAACAAATAAGACAGTACTTTGGACTGAAGCATCTAAGAGCCAGTATTCCACTTCCATCCTTTTCTTTCCTGTCATGGCAGCCCTCGATTGAGAGAGAGGGACACTATATTCCTGAGTTAGCATAGAGGCCCTGCTGACTTACATGGAACTTTGAGCACAAAGTAAACTTTTATTGTGTTAGGTTTTTAATATTTTGAGAGCTTTGTTACTACAGCATAGTCTGGCAATCTATATTATTTTTATGTATGTTTTTTAACATGTATATGGCTTATAACTATATAATAATGGTAGTGGCCTGCTTAGCGTAGCATAGAAAGGCGTTCATGATCTAATACTTATATGTCTCTCCAAGATTATTTCCCACAATATTCATACCTCTAACTTCATACTTATACATTTTTCCAGATTGAACACACTGCAGTATCTCATACCTAATACTTTGACATGCTGTTTCATCTCCTAGAATTCACTTTTCTCTTGCCTATCAGGTACATACACATCTTTCAGATTCCAGATGGCCATCATTTTCCCAGGAAAGGCTTCCCTTATTTTCTCTATTTTCCTTGTACATTTGGAGTTTTTTCAGTCCTCAGAGTTTTTTTCTGTTCAAATTTATTTATCTTTATTTCTATCATTAATAATAAATTATAAACTCACAATATAGTCATTTCTTATAACCTGATATATAAGGGACATAAATATTTGTTAAACGAATGCCCTACTTTTGAACAGAGGGCAGCTTAAATATTTATTGGTTAATACCTTCCTGAAAATTAGTTGGCAGTCAGTTGAGAATGAGATAGGTGATGTTTTTGTATAGAATTAGGGTGTTAGAAAGAAAAAGAAAATGAGAGGGCAGTTCTGTCACTTCATAGTCTAGCTGTGACCCAGTTAAGGCTCCCATAGTAATGGTCATATACCATATTCCTGTGTCATATGCAAGAATGTGATTACTCATGCATGGGGGCTCTCTCACTCTCACCCACTTATTTTTCCAGTTTTCCCCATTGATATATAATTGACATATAACATTGTATTAGTTTTATGCATAAAAAAATGATTTGATATTTGTGTATATTGTGAAATACCATAATAAGTCTAGTTAACATCCGTCACTGTGCATAGTTAGAAATTTTTTCCTTTGTGATGAGAAATTTTAAGATCTACTGCCTTACTTACTATAAACTATAGTCACCTGGTACATTACATCTTCAGTGATAACTTCATCTCTTACTCTTCCACTTTGCTATGTGAAGTTGCTTGATACTCATGAAGACATCTCATATTTGGTAATATTCAGGAGTTCTTTGTTTTATTTGCTAGTTTGTTTTGCCTTTTTAACGTAAAATAGAGCATGTGTAGGTACAGATTAAGGAACAAATTCTGATGTACCCATTACCTATAATAGAAATTTACTATAGTTCAAAAGCCCCTTTCATACCCTCGCCTGACTGCATTCCTTTCTCACCTCCTGAAGTAATTGCTGCCCTGAATTTTAATGGAAATCATTCCTTTGTTTTTTGTTTTCATCATATATGTCTTAACTCTTCAATATAATGTTGTGTTTGCCTCTTTTAAAACTTTATAGTAAATGGAAACATGCTTCAGGTACTTTAATGTGACGTTTCTTTTGTGTAAGATCATTTTTGAGATTCATCCACGTTGATATGTATGGTTATACTTCATTTGTTTTTGCTGCTGTATAGTATCCTATTGAATTAACATACTCTAGTTTCTTTATTTATTCTATTTGTGGACATTTGGACTGTGTCCAGAGTTTTGCTGTTATAAACAATGCTTCTGTAGCATTCTCTCATATATGTTCTATGCAAGAATTTATCTATGGTATATATATATAGTAATAGAATTGCTAGGACATAGAGTGTACACATGTTAAATTTTATAAATACCAAACTGTTTTCCAAAGTGCCATAGCTATTTTCTCTTTCACCAGCAGTGGAGGGACATTCCTCATTGTTCTGAGTCCTTCCTGACAGTTGATATTATCCAGCTTAAAAGATTTGCCAGTCTGGTGGTGTGCAATGGTATCGCATAATAATTTGAAGGAACATGTCCCTAATTAATAATGAGGTTGAACATCTTTTCATGTGTTAAGGGCATGTGATTTTTTCTTTTGTGAAGTTCTTATTTACTTCTGTTTTCCATTTTTCATTTAGTTGTCTATCTTTTCCTTTTTTATTCATAGGAGTTCTTTATATATACTAAAATAGTAATTTGCCAACTTAATGCATTTTAAGTATTTTCTTAGTGACTAATTGGATATGGGAGGGGAGGGAGAAGAAGCAGCATAGAATTATTCCCAGATCTTTGGTTTGGGCAACTGAGTGGATGATGGCACTATTAAACTCGGACATACAATAGAGAAGGAGAAATAGATCTGGAGGAGAGGGGAATTAATGTAACGTATTTTGAAGTTTGATGTTTCTGTGGGATAACCAGGTGGAGATGTCTCATAGGAAATTGGCTATAAGGCTCTGAAGCTTGGGCCAAGCTCTGTTATTCCACATCAGCCCTGAAGGAATCTTGTATTGTAATTCTTAAATTCATTTGTCTTCTACCCATCCCAGCTTCTCTAGGCTGTGGATTCTTCAGTATAAGCTTTTTATGAAATAAATGTTTCAGTCAAATGACCCATCAGACACTTCATATTAGTTATAGTTATTTTATTACTTTTTGGTCTCTCAACAGTTAAATAATCATTCTAGATATTTCCAAGAGAGCACACCTTTTTTATCTTGAAAAACATCCAGCATGTTTGTCTTACATAACACACAGCATATCTGATTTAAAAATTTCTTCTCTTGCTCATTTATGTGTAGTACTTAATAATACAAGTTATTTCACAAACACTGAAAACAATATAAAAGACATATACATCTAAGAATTCTGCTTTGTACAGTTTTGCATTAAATAATACTATTTTCACATACATTTCCAGACATTTATAGCTTCTTCTATGACTTGGAATTACATATATAATAAAAATTATATATATAACCACCAGAAGATTCTGGGCCCTTTGGGATAATGGCAGTAGAAGCCCATGGAGTGAAGATCTTTCTATAAAGAACAGATTGTATGATTATCACTTTGATTGCATTCCTATTATTTGAGATTCTAAGAACTCAAATAAGCTTAGAGGTGGAAAGATCTTTTAATAACCTTTAGAAAGTATGAAAGGTGAGGAAAGCAGGGCTAGAGCTTCACACATTCACTAAGAACGTAGCACCCGAGCACAGCTTATAGTATAATGCCAGGGCAGAGTTACTACTGAACAGCTCAGGATGATGAACCATTCACCACTCTGTAAGAGTAACAGCTTATTTGGTGACTGGTTGGTCACCGTTTAGGAGAACTACAATCCAGGGTCAATTAGGGCTTGACATACACTATATGAAGGGAAGTGATGGCAGAGGTGGTCTCTGTGCTGTGATTATGCTTCTCTCTTTGTTCAAGGAGATCTTTTAGACCTGTAAGAAGAAGAAAGGGGTGTAAAAGTGTGATACTCTCCACTTTGACTTTCATCTGGGTTCTACTTAGAATTTACTGAGTTCATAGATAACCCCTCTTAGGTGAAGTATGTGGTGAGCTTTCCTGCTGCTACACAATCATTGTGGATTACAGGGGCTGCTTTATTCTTTAAGGCCAGGAAAGACTTGGGGGAAGTTTGACAGCTTTGCTTGGATAATTATAGCTCTGCCTCAAGGTTGAAGTGATGTATTGACAATTTTAGACAGGTAGTCAGGGTAACTTTTGATACCCCAGAAGATGGTATATAAATAAATGAAGGTAGAGGAGAGAGCATGGTACAAATACACTTTTAAGCCAAGGGTCGCACAGGAAATTTCAATGCAAATATTTCTAACTTCCCAAGACTGGCATTTCTTAAAGGCAGTTCTGCAACCAATAGCAAACCTACCTTTCTTTGCTAATTGCTTTCAGTATGTTCTTGACGGCCTTAGACTTTGTATTCAGACATCTTTTTTCCCCGTTCTTTTTCATTGTGGCACTGTAGAAGTAAATAGGAGTGAAAATATATATTTTTTAATTTTAATTTTTATTATGGTGACCTCTGTTAACAAAATACAGTAGATTTCACGCATACAATTCAACAGTAGGGCGCATATATAGATATAGATATATAGATATAGATATAGATATCCACATGCATACATACATTGCATTGTATAGGAGTGAAAATATTTAAAACAATGTTGGACCAATAAAACAGAGGGGATATAGTTTTTAAGTCAGACGTATATGTTTCACTCTACATGTTTCTTTTGCTATGCAGAGGTCTTAGAATCATCTCAAACCTGTTACTGATCTTTTGTGATCATCACTTATTTTTATATGATTACAGCAGGCAAATTATCATTAGATGGTATATTACTCACATGATCTCAACATGTGGACATGATTGACTTGCAGGAATCACTTCAAGTTTTTCTAAGGACTTTGGATTAACAGGTTGATTACTAATGTCAATGCAGACACAGCGTGTAGTTCTAAAGAGAGGTATTCCTGCAGAAAAAGAAACATTCAGCAGAGGAGGTTAGCACAGTTTTCATTTCAGGCATTTAATGTGGATTAGATAGTACTTAGCAGAATTTATATTCCCTTATTTCACATATCCACTTAACCTGAGGAGTGATCCCATTATAATACAGCTCTGAATGATTATCTGAAAAAATAATATAATTGCAGCTTGTTGATTTTGAGATCATACCCTTGAGCACAGTTCATATGGTTAATTAAGCTAAGTTAACTGAGGAGGTATCTGTGTCATCTTCTCTCCTGATTCCTTCCCATTTTCTGTGTCCTCCCTCTTTCCCTTCTGTTCGCACCGTCCTCTCTTATATTCCACTTGCTTCTCTGGTTATAAACTCAGTGATCAGAGGGAATCTCTGCTCGTTTCCCCTTTTTAGGCAGTCTGTAAAACTTTTGCAAATACTCTATTTCTGTACTTGTAGAATTTATACAGAGTACTATTTCTGACCTTACAAATTAAATATCCCTCGATGTTCCTTACCTTGAGTTCCATTCAGAGTCAGAACGATAAGGCAGAAAATAAGAACAGCACTTTGATTCATGGTGCTGTGACTGGAGGTTCCTCTGCAGTAGGCTCAGAATGTCTCAGCAGTTGAGGAGTGTCTCAGAAAACGTGGGACTAGGAAGCAGTATTTATTTTGTTAAGGCACTTTCCCTCTCTAACTCTGATTGGATAACATTACAGTGAACTCAGCAAATCCTGTTGCCTGTTCCTTGGTGAAAGTCCCATGTTGCAAAATCGAAGGTGTTATTTGTCTTTATTGTGGCTTCTGAGTTATGGAATTTCCCTCACCCTCTTTTTTTCAATAAGAGTGAGTTAGGTTTCACTTTCCAGATCATGAACTATTTCTGGAAAAACAGAACTTTATTGCATATCGAAATTTTTAAAATAGATCTTTGATCTCTTACCACCTGCAAAATAAAAATGTCAACTTAACCCTCAAGTCAAAGCCCTAAATACAGTTTTAAAATGAGAATGTCTTAAAATTGTGTTTTGGGTACATTTTAATTTGTGGCATTAAGGCATAAATAAGAATATCTTACATTTATTCACTCTGAGTTTCAGAGATGTCATTTATTTTCTCATTTTATTCCTTCAACAATTATGTAAGAGGATAGAAAAGTTATCTTCTTTTATATATAGAAAAATAATCCTAGAGGTTAGATAATTGTTAGGTCATACAAAGGTCGCCATTTGTTTATTCTGATATTTTTTCCTCAGCATTTATTTTAAACTTTTATAATTACTTTAAGAGGCTAAGTAATTTTTAAAAATCCTGCCAAATAATTTTTTAAAATCCTCAGTAATAGCAGTTTTTCATTATTTACAAGTAAAGCTAATTTTTGGAAACAGTAATTTAGCCAGGCTTGTGCTTTGATCAAGTATTATAATAGGTTTGGTCTTCTTGCACAAGGTTAAAGATAAAGGAACTGACAAGTTTTAAAGAATTACGGAAATGTTTTGACTATTCATAGCCTCATTAGAATAAGTGAATAGTCTCCAGTATAACTATTTTGAGGGAAAACTTCTCATTTGAGTATTTGATTTCTGATTTGTTAGTAAAAAAGTTTCATGTATTACAGTCAGTCCTTGAATAAAAAATCATTAGATAACAACAAGAATAAAGTAACAAAAGTACATGCCTAAAATAGGGTTATTGCAAAAACAAAGGATGCTTTTTGAAGAAATAAATTTAAAAGAGAGGCATGAATAGAGACTGACCTTGGAAGAACAGGATGGAAACAGGTTGATTTAAGACACAGCTCTAAGAAGACTGTCAAATGCAAACAAAGGAAAAAGTGTTAGTCGTTGAACTGATAACAGTGATAACTGAAATTAGCACAATTTCAACTGGGCAAAACTTGTCTTATTTTATCATTAGTACTTGGCTGATTATTCACAGCAGATAACATCAGTAGGAAGCAAGGTGATACCCATATAGTGAAAGGTATTGGGCCTGATAGTGAAGTTCAGCAGTATCTAAGTCCGATTGTGTTCTTTGCAAGTGATTGGTAATAGCATCCAAGATGAAATACTGTTCCAAAATGCAGGCATCACCCTGCAATGGGAAATCTAATGCAGGAGATACTTGGAACCTAGGGAAATAAATATCTGGGAGGTTTTTTCATAGTCAACTAGGCTGTAGCAGTGCAGAGACAAGCCAGAGAAAGGCAGGGCTTCTCTCATAGCATTAGGCTAATGTAGTTTACAGGTACTGGCCTGAAACTTGGCAAAGAGGCCAAGATAAAAAAGCTCATATCTGCGAACTGGGCACACTTAAGACTTGGAAGCTTAGGTGTAGGAACTCTGTCATCAGAAGAGTGAGTGCATGATTATTTGGGGCAGGCAGAAATTGCTGGAATGCTGAATTTCACGTAGGTTAGTCTGTGGACTTCGCTATGAGAAACTGAAATGACAAAAGGAAGGGAAATGAGGCAGGAACTGGTAGAACCAAGAAGACTTTCACCTAGCAAAGAGGCTTTCTTCTGATGAGGGAAAGGCTTATGAGAAACAGTGACATGGAGAGGCCCTCCCTATAGCTATTTGTGTGAAATAAAAATTGGGCTATGAGCAAAAATGCCAAAAATTTTCAGAGAAATCTCTGACATCATGGATAGAAGAGGCTCTGAACAGTTCAACGTTAAACAATAAAAAATACATGGTGATAATTTTGCTTTTGTTAGTATCTAAATTCTTGGCTAAGATGCCATCTTGCAAAGAGGAGTGTTGAGGCAATTAAAGAAATGTCACAAAAAATGGTATAGAAGAATGCCAGCCAACCAGTGAGGCAGGTTGTTAGAGTCTCACATGGGTGGTAATACCTTGATGGGATTTCACAAGATCTTGTCTTCAGTTTTATAGGTCCAGAAAAACTCCCATTTTTTCCTAATCCAGAGTAAACATGTTCTCAAAGAGTTAATTCTGCAAACCAAATCTACAAGAGACAAAGACACAAATTCAAAAGACAATTTATAGTGAGGACCTCTCAGTGACTGGGATGATTGGGTCTGGCATCCGAGCCACCCTTTTCCAGTATCAGCATACCTGGGAAATTGAATTAATAATCTGTCTCGTTAGCATAGAATTAAAACAAAGCACTCTTCTTTTTTTGAATGGGGATCTGCTCAGGGAGAAGAAACTTTATAAGTGTGATCAATGTGGAGAAGAATTCAGAAAAAAAAATTAAATTTTTAGAGACAATAGCAAACCAACTGTAATACTTGTTACATCCACTGCCAAATTTACAAGAATCATTTGAATAAAAGTCTAAATTATAGCTATTACATTCCTCTCAATTTTTGCAAGGCTTTTGGCATATTCGCTTTCTTAGTATTTAATAATCTGAGTCTAGTTTTGGGAAAAAAAAAACAAAAACAGGAGTTAAGGAAGTATCCCATCTTTAGTTTCAGTTTCAAAGGCTGTTGGTTAATCTTTAATCTTCCAATTTTGGCATCAGGCCAAAAGAAACAGTGCACTGACAGACTTGTTATAGACTCAGAAAATAATGCTTTCCGAGAAATTAATGTGCTTAGAAGAAATTTCCTAAAAAGTAAGGAGGAGGAGTTCAGGGATTATTGTAGAATGGGAATCCCCTCAGCCGATGTACAATAATACTCCTTGGAAAGTATGGGAGAGGAGGGCAGAGTTTTCCCTTTCATAATTTTAACTGAGCTTCCACAAGATTCCCTCAGCTCTCAGTGCCTAGTAATACTGGTTACATACTTTGAATTACCCATTTGTCCTATCATTCACTGCTAGCCTGAGCAAAGTGGTTGGTAGACCCTTACAAGTGTCATGCTTTGGAAAACTGAGAATAGCTTCTGTTTGGATGCATTTTAGATCATGCAATGCTTTGCTTTCCTCACACTCAATGGGGTGATGAGATGGGCTGGGAATCTAGAGATACAGTATATAGTTCTGTCTCTCACTTGCTCTTTGAACTTGGGCAATCATATTTCAGTTTTCTTAGCTTCAGATGGACATTATGATACCTAATCCATCCACCTTTCAGGTTGCTGTAAAGATAACAGGAGATTAAAAATGTATTTTAACAAGTCTAAATGAATTTTTTACTGGCCAGCATTTCAAAAATATAGCCAGCTCTCTGGTCAAGTTTCAGCTTATCTCCTAGGCACAATATTTTCTCTCTGGACAATGCAGTTATTCGTGTGGTAAGATGTATCTGTTACAGCATTCACTAGCTAAGGCAAGACACTCCTGATAGAACTGAGGGTTGAATCATGCAGCGTTTACTCTTAGGAAAGGGCCTATATAGGTAACCTGGCTTTTCGACAATAAATAGAAGTACATTGTAAATTTATAAGACAAGGATACCCATTTTTTACTGCTTTTCATTGTATTGTAAGTCCTAGCCTGAAAAATAAAACAAAAAAATGAAATTAAAGACATAAAAATTGGAAAGGAAGAAATAAAATTTTGCAGAAAAGGTTGCATAGAAAACCCAAAAGAATTTACTAAGTTTTAGAAATATTAGCAGAATTTATCGAAGTAGATGGATAGAAAGTTGATGTATTATACTTTCTACATCAGTAACAAATAATTTAAAATGTCATTTCAAAAGATTATTTATAGTAGTAACAATAAATACTTAAGAGCATAAATATTTAGGAATAAAACTAACAAAAGATAAGCGAGACTTGTTTGCAGAAAATGTAGATGAACTTTCTAAAATAGTCTCAAAATAATGTTGAGATTACAGAATGATTACTCTTTTGATAAATCTCAGCAAAGCTAAAGTTAAATATTTTGTTTAAGTATGTAAATAAACCTGTTTTTAAAAAGCAAGGGAGTGATGGTTGCACAACAATGTGAATGTATTTAATACCACTGAACTGTACATTTAAAAGTGGTTAAGATAGTAAAATGTTCTGTGTATTTTATCAAAACAAGGAAATAATAAACAATTCAGGGTAATGGTTATCTTGGAGTTGGAGGAGCAAGGGAATGGGATCAGGAAGGAACACAGCTATATTTTAAGTATTGTTAATGTGCTGGTTCTTAATTTGGGTGATGAGTTCATGGGTCTTCATTATCTTATAAACATGTAATTATATGCATGTATGGATCAGAGGTGACAATGTATGTGTCATCAACTAAAATGAAGATTAATCCAAATCTGTACACCTGAGGTTCATTAAAAATTAATTTACCATAAAATCCTCATTTCAGAGAAGTAAGTTTTAGCTTCCTGGTTCCTCTTTTGGAGAGGTGCCAAAGAAATGGTGGCATAATTATGCCACTATTTTTCTGAGTTATTTCTTAGTATGAAATATAGGGAATTGTCCAAGAATATTAAATTGTAGCAATATTTTGGTTTAACATAGTGATCACATGTGAGTTTAAATCAACATACTGCTCAGAGAGGGACATTGAGTTATTAATCCAGAGATCAAAGAACTGAAGGGGGAGAGATGGAAAGATTATGGTTAGTGAATTAAATTGATTAGATGAGGTGGTAGGAGATAAAACCAGAGGAGAGGCAGAGAAGAAATAAGGATGTAGGAATTGGTTTCCTTTCCTTTTCCTCCCTCCTCACTTCACCGTTTCCATGTTTCTTTTTTATTTTTTTATGCTCTATTTTTCTTTAACTCTCTTGTTTCTCTTTTCCCCCCTTTACCCTCCCTCTCCTTTTTTCCTCTCTCTCTCTCTCTCTCTCTCTCTCACCTTCTCCATTTTTCTTTTCTCTTTGTTTCTGTTTCTTCATGTCTCCAGTAGAGCAGGTAGACTGTGGATTAAGATACATTGACAAACCCAAATATAGAGGATCTCAAGTGGCATGGTTCTTAATACAAAGAGTTGAAGGATAGCTTGTTTCCATATTAACTGTCTGCATAAACTGCTTAGTATTAGAATTTATTTTATTAAAAATAATATATTAAAATTAATACTTAGAGTATGCTTTTTTTGTACTAGGCTATGCTATTTTTTAAAAATTTATCATATTTAATCTTAACAACCACTCTGTATGCTGTACTTGTTTTTTGATAAACTAAAATAGAATTCCATAAGCAAGGTGTGCATTCAGATTGTGTTGTTTCAGAGCCTCTTAACCACTCTGCTCTACTACTTCTGTGAGTTGCTTTTGTCATCAGCCTCTACTGACAAAACTTATGGTATCAATCAACAAATTAAGGTACCTAATCATCTTAAATTAGTAGCCTTGTAACCCTTTATTGTCAGAGCACCAGTAATCTGAGAAGGCAGCAGGTTAACACCTTCAAAAAATGCCTTGCTTTCTTAGTCCGACTTAGTGTATTTAAGGGAAAATCTGGGCCTTATTCCAGAGGCTGCATGATGGGTTTCCGGGGGTCTGTCGTGCTTCATGGAACCTTCTCTCTGTGGCCCTCTGGTTAGCAATCCAGAAACAAAGATGGAAGTAGTCCGGAAAGAATGTTAGACTATAAAGGTAGTGATCAGTAAGCTTAAAGGCATTAATCATGTTTTAGGACAATTTCTATGGCAACGTTCCCAGCTCTGGGTCAAGCTGCAGAGGACAGTCTATCTTGAAGCTATAGTGTAAGGAAAAGTGAGGCCGGGGTCACTGTGAGGCCTCTACTACGGGGGTCCCAACGCGGCCCTTTTTCAGCATCCATTGTCCTTCAGAAAGAAGCAGATTCTCTTGCTGAAAAGGCTATCACTACTATAAATTAGAAAGCCACAAGTATTTGAAGTGTTCTAAGAGCATTATTCAATACAACACATGCCAAGTATACAAATGTGAAGATCATTTATTGTATAACTAGAAGACTATTTCTTACAGAATCTAGTGAAAACCCTTTGGTTTCTGCTGCTTTAGGCACCAAGAATCCTATTTTACTAGCAAGCATTGAGTACCTGCCAAGGTTTATAGCAGGGGTATTATAGGAATACAAGTAAATAGGACATGGTTTCAGTCCTAGCAAGTATTGTAAGATAATCATTGGCTGATGACTAGCTATTGAAGTTCAGACCATTAAAGAGATCCCATGATTGCTTGAAAGGAGTCTTGGAATCTCCTGGGAGAGGAAGACCTTATAAGCAGATAAGAAAAATGATGTGTTATAGTGGAGGTAGTAAGGGGAGAGTGATCCATTCTAAAGTATGTGTGCAGTGCCTCAGGAAAGAATTATGGCAGGTTACTCTTGAACAGTCTTGAAAGATAAGTAGATATTGGACAAATGGATAAAGGAGAAGGGCATTTCATATAGAAAATAACATGGAGATGGCAAATAATTGAATATGACTGGAGTAGATCAAGGAGATGACAGCAGCATTCAGAAAAATAGGCTAAGCAATGTGGACTTTATCTGAAGACAATGAGAAGTTATTAAATATTTGAAAATGAGAGTAATATCAGATTTGCATTTAGAAGGTGTCAAAGAAAAACCAAAGCCCTACAATAGTTAAAGCGGTAAAAACAGATTATGTTTAGGAACTACTGCAATAAGGGGAAAGGGACCTCAGTATAAAACTGGGCTCAATTCCTAACACAGCATGGAAAAGTAGAGTAGCCAAGGAGGGAGGGAGGGAGTGTGTGAATGTGTGTTAGTGGATAGAAAATTATTAAGGGGGGAGGTTAATTTTTGCTAAACTGACCCAACAGGATTCTTACTGAAGGCAGGCCAGAGTGATCAGATTTCACTGGGGGATGGGGGAAGATGAGGAATTTGACCAGATATGGAAAATGATCAGATGTCAAGGGTGGGGATTCTTACTAAACTGACTGAGCAGGATTCTCGCTAAACCTGGATTAAGCCTGGAACACAGGAGCCCAAAGTCAAGGCCTAGTTGAGAGGAGGGTTCAGAGGAGCAAGCTAAAGCTTGGTTAAGGAGTCTTTTTCAAAGATTCCTTTGGAGCACTGTTGTATGGTGGGAGATTGAGGCAAGGAGACTAAGGAAACTCTTATAGCAGTCTCTATAAGAGCTAATTGGGGCCTGAATTCAAGCTGTAATCAGAGATAGGAGAGATAGGGGTGAATTGAAGAAATTTAATGTGATACGGATTGTACTTTCAGGTAATGCCATTTGGACAGATGCTGACTATAAATGGCAGGAGGTTTCTAGTCCTTGCTTTGCTTCCTGTTATCTTTTTTAATGGGCTGAATGGAATGACTGCGCGCACACACATGAGAGCGCACATGTATATGGATATATTTTTTGTTGTGTTGACATACAGTTTAAAGATGATTTTGTTTTCAGAATTTTGTGACAACTTGGGGTATGATGAAACCAGGGCAGGTAGGCTATAGTCATACATGGCTTTGTAGAAGACAGGCCCAGTGTCAAGGCAGATGCAGAGGTAGGGGTAGCCCTGGTCTTTTTTTTTTTTTTGAAATTGCTGTAGATAACAGAAATGAACATACCTTAAAATAGAGTGCTATGTTTGCAAACTCATGCATTTGGGAGGATTTTTACAAATATGGCATACTTATTCATTTTGGGGAAGAGATAACATTTGAGAGCACTATGAAAGTAAGTGTGTTTTTGGTAAGAATAATGCATTGTCCCCTCCCTCCTATAAATCAGATTTAAATAAAGTAATATGAATTTGTTAAATACTTTGTTTCATTTTAATCAAAAGCTTTAGAAAAGGTCTAGTTTTAATTGATTCATTGTTGTCTTTTTTTGAGAGGAGTCTTAAGTATATATTTCAATATAATGTAGTTCAGTAGTGCATGTTAGCCCATATTTTAGATCATCATTTAGTTTTCTTCAAGCTCTTACTGACAATTTGTCTTTTCTTTGTGTATGGTTTAAAGTAGAATCCAAATTACAATTTATGGGAAGTTATGTAAAGTAATTCACTTCAGGGCATTTCCTATATTCTACCAGTTTATTGAGCTGTACCAAGCAACTACATCTGTACTAATGGTACCAGGATTTCCAGGAAGTGTGGTTATCCTTCTTTGGTACTTAAGTGAAACTCTAGTTGCAGTGTACATCATGATCTCAGTCTCAAATAAAAGTTGCAGAGAAGACAAGGTGAAGGACTTGACATTGCCTTGGCACCTGTGCCCCCCTCCAGCCCCTAATATCCCAAATAGTGTGTGTGAGGGTGTACTATTTATAATCCACAGAACCAGTTGACTGCATCATAAAGATTTGTAATTGTTGGTTCTGGAAATCTTTCAGAAACATACTAAAGAGGTGTATTAATTCTATATGGGTGTGTTAAGTACCATAGTCAATAGCCAAAAGTGATTAAATATAATCTTTCCTTTTCTAGCAGTATTATCCAATGCTGCTCCATCTGTAGGAAAGCTTCTCTTGGTTAATTAAAAGAAACAATTCTGAATTTCTAAATCATTGTGGTAATTTGGCATCTCAGGTTCCATATGTTTAAAACCTAACTTGCAGTTTTTTTCTGCTAAACCACATCTTCCCCCGATCTCCGTATTCCTGTTAGTAGAACTATTATTTTAAACCTCAAATCTTTTCTTGATTCCATTTTCTACCTCCACGTCAGATTTAAACCCTTATTTTCCCTGATTCCTTTCCTCAGCTTCAACCTTCACATACACTCTATCACTAAGTCTTATTGATTCTCTCTTTGCTATGTAATCTCGTATTTGTTTCTACCATTACCACCTTAGTTTAGCTCTAATTACTTTTATATTGTGAAATATGTATAACATAAAAGTTACCATTTTAACCATTTAAAAGTGTACAATTTAGTGGTATCAAGTACATTAACAATGCTGTATAATCATCACTGTTACCTAGTTCCAGAACTTTTTTGTCATCCCAAACAGAAACTCTATACTCATTAAGTAGTCACTCCCCATTTCCTCCTCCCCCGAGCCCCTAAGAGCCATGAGTCTGCTTTTTATTTCTAAGAATTTGCCTATTCTGGATATTTCATATAAATTGACTCATACAATATGTTGTCTTTTGTGTCTGGCTTCTTTTACTTAGTATATGTTTGCAGGATTCATCCATGTTGTAGCATGTATCAGTATTTCATGACTTTTTAAGGCTGGATAATATTCTGTTGTGTGCATATACCACATTTTCTTTATCCACTTATCCGTTGATGGACATTTGAGTGTTTCTACCTTTTAGATTTTGTGAATTGTGCTGTATGAACATTTGTGTACAAGTTTTTGTTTGGACAACGGTTTTCAATTCTTTTGGGTATATACTTAGGAAAAGAATTGCTTGTTCACATGGTAATTCGATTTAACATATTGCCCTTACAAATTTTCAGACCAGTATTTCCCAAAGTGTGGGACAATGCTAGGGGACTCACTGATAACAACATTTAATATCAATTATTCTCTTTTTAACTGCAGTTAAATCATGGAGAGTCTCACTTTGGTATTAGTATGTCTTTCAAACATTGCACCAACTCTGTAAATCTCCCTTTTAACAAATACAGGGCAGGCTTGATGGTTAGAACCTTTGGCATATAATAATATCTAGCTGAAATTTAGTATTTTTTATTACATTTCCTTTTACTGTTACATTTTATTTCTATAGCAAATGATATTGATTTCCAATGTACAGTAGTGAAAGTTTGCTTTTTATGTAGATGCATGCAAAAAAAGCGGTGGTACACATTTGCAAAATAAAGATTGATCAGAAATACAGTTTAAAAATTGTAATGATATGAAAATGACTTGAAGTTTGGGAAATACAGACCTGAGCTATGGCAACATATTTCCTTTTTCATTTCCAATCAACCTTTCTCATTTCCAATCAACCTTCTGTGCTATTTAGAATAACTTGAGTAGGATCATTCTCCTATTTACATTTATAAATCTCTATTTTATAGAGAGTAAAATTCAAGGTTATTTAGCTGGACATTTGATGTCCTTCATCCTTCACTCCAACCAAGCCAATCTAATTATTATTATTTTTTTACCCACCTTATACTTTCCTACCACTATGTATTCTCATGTCATTTATTCCTCAGCTGTAAATTCTTTTCCCCTTAATTTCTATGGCCATTCAGTTATCCATGCTCAAATATTTATTGAGGTTCTGATATATGCTGGGCAGTGCCCTGTGGGCTAGAACTACTGTGGCTTTCTTACTGAGCTTACACTTGTGGGAGAGCAGATATTAAGCACAATTCTTTAGTGACAGTTGCAATAAATAGTGTGATGGAAAAGTAGACAGTGTTATGAATACCTAATCTAGTTGAGATTAAAGGCATGATTTCAAAGACAACCTCTTGGAGAAAATGTCATTTAAACTGAGGTCTAAGTGACCAGTAGATATTAGCTTAGTGAAAAAATGGACAAAGGGAGTAGTAATACTGAGGTAGGAAGGTTTGGCTCAAGTACAATGCTCATTCTTTCATATGTTTATTTTGTCATGAAGAAATTTAAGTATATGTTATCTTCTCAATAATAATGTACTGGTCAAAAAAATAATGTACTGGTCTATACTACATTATGCAAAAAATTTATCATGTAGCCCTAATTCAATGAATATTCAAATATTAGATCCAAGTTTTGAAACTATTCAGGGAATTTATATAGAAGTCCCATCTCTACATAGAAATTTATGTAGGTTTATGATATATACCATATTTGTTTATACTATATATTATATATTGTGTTTATATTATGTATATTTAATTTATGCTGTATATTATATACCATGTGTTTATATATATTTATATTATGCATAAATAAGTGATATATAGGTTATATAGATTTATATACCAGTCCCCCAGATGACATTTTGGCTTCTCATTATTGCTCGTAAGCATCAGTCAAAAAGCCAGTCAGTAAGAGGCCTTAGGTTCCAGGCAGCACTCCCATGTTATTTACTTTCCTGTTAATTCTCTGATATGCTTTTTGTTTAGCTCTTTAATGTCAATGAGAAGGATACACAAGATATACACTAAAATTGTTCTTTTTCTCAAATAAAGAGAAAAACCTTTTTTTGGTAATATGTAACAAATATTTTTATTTTTCAAATGTATAGGTATCTATAAACTGCTGTATCAGCTAGGGTTTTGGGTTACATGCAGAGAAACCAACTCTGGCTAGCTTCAGCAGAAAAGGAATGTAATTGCTAGTTGAAGAATCCAAAAGAAGACTGAAGAATCAGGCTTGGAAAATGGACAAAAACCTAAGAGAGCTAGGTGGCAGAGAGGATCAGCCAAGTCATGGTACAGGAGCACGTGTTAGGAAGCTACTACTAGATGACTTACACTGATAATACTGTCACTTTAAATAATTTTCTTACTGATAGCATCTTTGCAATGGTAGCTGGAGTTCAAAGTCTAGGTTGGATGTGGCCTGCCTGAGACCTTGTCCTGGCTGCCAGGAAGGATTTCCTTCCTGTGGCCTTCTTCCTTTTGGTCTCCTACCAAGACTCACATAACAGGGCTTTGCCCAAGTAAGAAGAGGATTTGGACTCAGAAAGACTCATTTAAAAAAGAGACAGTTTTTCCTTCACAACTACCCATTAAAGCAGGGGTTCCCAAACCCCAAACCCCAGGCCACAGACCAAGCCGCACAGCAGGGATGAGCAGCAGGCCAGAAGCTTCATCTGTATTTGCAGCTGCTCCCCAGCGCTAGCATCACCACCTCAGCTCCACCTCAGATCCTCAGGCATTAGATTCTCATAGGAGCACTGATCCCAAAAAGGTTGGGAACAGCTGTATTAAAGTACATTTCTAAACAATTCTGTGTTGACAGGTAACTATGCTTCTTGAAATAAAAGATGAAATTGTTAACGGCATCTCAAATTTTCAGAAGACAACAATTTTAAGAAAGGTTATGGTAATTTATTAGAGAAAAATGATATTGATTCTTTTCATAGTAAAACTATCTTAGGTGTCCCTAAATTGTATAATATAGGCATGACTTAAAATGTTAGATTATGTATCTTCCTAAGAGAATCACAGAAAGTAAAGGTGATTGCCAGATATGCACATATACTTATTTTTCAACATTTTCTTCAGTAGACAAAAACATTTTACATTTAAATGTGTCTAAAATATTGCTATAATTTATAAGAATAGATCAAAACAAAATTTTGCACAGTAAATACACATATCCTAATTGCTTCAAAACATTTCAGTGAAAAACATGTTAAATTAAGACCAGAGTTGTTAATTCAGTTGTAAGATATTTGGACTCTTACCAGTTTCCTTTAGCTTATAATTTTTTTTTTTAAATGCCTACAGCACCTGGTCTTCCTAGGTGGTCTCCCATCCAAGTAGTAACCAGGCCCTACCCTACTTAGCTTCCGAGATCAGATGAGATTGGGCACGTTCAGGGTGGCATTGCCGTAGACTTATAATTCTTTTCATAGTACATTTCATGAATTACAGCCTTTTTATAAAACAAAATGAGATACAAGAATTTTTTCTTGTATATATTTGCTATATAATTTGAGGGAAAAGAAATGTGGATTTGCGTTAAAATTATATGGGGAATGTTTATTATATACATGGATGCTTCTGACTCAGGAGATCTTGACTCCAGTAATAATGTTAATATCTCCATTATAACTGCAGATTATAATATGGAATACAGATCAAGTACAACAGATAACTTTTAGAGACAGAAATACTTCTATAGTCACAGCACAATAGTTATAAGCATTAATCTTCTACAAGTTTCCCTAACCTACAAATGCATGAACATACATTGCAACAGGCAGGAGTAAGTCAGTTACCTATTACAAAATTCTTATAATTTCAGTAGTCACAATTAAACTTGTTCTGAGTTTTCACATCCTCTTTTCCAGGATTCAGATGTTTTGAGATTTTAAAAAATTCATTCTTTCAACTTTCTGTAATGAGAAAACAAAAGTTTTATAAACTTGGGCTGTTCTCATTTCTCAGTGATTGAGAGTTGACATATAAAAACATAGCAAGAAAAGAAAACTAATTATAACCAAAGACCCCTTATCAGAACACTTCACACAAGATCATAGAATCTTTCTGCAGTTGTCTTTTTTTCAAAAGATCTCTCAGATAAAACCATTATAAAATGGAAGTAATCTGGTAACCTACCTTGATTATAATGTTCGCTTGCTTCGATCTGGGATTTAGGCATCTTTGACCTTTATGTGTTTTCAGGGTGATACTGTTAAGGGAAATCCAAAACAGTCTTAAATTTTGGATGGAAGAGCATAAACACGCAAAAAACCCCCACAAAAATGCCTCCACCATTGTCATCTTTAGTAAGTCCATTACTTACATCACTTCTATTCTGTCACAGTTGTTACTTGGGTAAATTACAGAGACTTTCTCAATATTTGCCACTTTCACTGCTTTTACTCCAGGGCCTATGCAAAGACAACGTCCCCCTTTGAACATTGGGAAGCCTAGAACAGATTAAAGTGTAAATTATTTTTATTTATTTATTTTTTTTAGGCAAGGCAACCCTTGGTTGACCTCACAGATTGCAAGGACCTTGTCAGTACAATCCCTTATTTTTTAATTTTTTTATGCCTACAGTACCTGGTCTTCCTAGGTGGTCTCCCATCCAAGTACTAACCAGGCCCGGCACTGCTTAGCTTCCAGGATCAGAGTGGCATGGCCATAGACTCATTGCATGAGTTATTAATGAATCTGATTGCAACAAATGGCTGTGGTTTATAATCCTGATGAAGAATGTGAGCTGAGTTTTCATTAAGGATAAAGACAGTAATTTGTTAAATAGCATTTGACACTGCTATTATTGGGAAAAGAGCTTAAGTAAAATGTTGGTGATTTTCTTCTTAAATTTGTAAGCAGTCCTTTAAAAAGAATAAAAGAAAACATGAAAAGTTTATTGGAGATCAAGCTTATTTGCCTCTTGCTTTTATGCTGAAGAATTTTTTTAGGAAGTTAGTAACATTATTTCATAAAAATCTTAACATTTTAAAGCTATTACTGAAGGATTTTGCCAGATTTTGTAGCCAAATAAAAAATTCCGCGTAGTTTATTACCTCTAGTTTCAGTAATCATCTCTAGTGCCTTAAACATTTCCAGCATTCTCTGCCAAAGCTATAGTAACTTCTAATATGTGAGGTTAAATAAAAACTTAGTCTATATTTTAAAATAAAAATAGAAGAAGAGACATTTGAAGAATTAGAAAAGAAATTTATAGACTAAGAAGTAAACAGTACCATATACCTTGAGCAATTGTAGCACAGAATATCACAGCCAAGACTGTAGCCACGACTTTCACACTCATCTTGGAGAGAGTTGAAATGCTGAACGTGAAAGGAAATTCTTAATTGGTGCATGTAGGGCATTTTATATGCCACCAATCCTCTAATGGCAACAGGAATTTCCCTCCATGAGTCATGCTCCATTCTTCCAAGAGTTTCTGTTTTGTTTTTCACTGTGCCTTCCTATTTGATACAGTATCAAAAGTAATGCTGATATGAAAGCACTTTTTACTATATACAGAGTAAAGAGCTATATATAGAATAGGATATGCCCAGATGGGAACCAGCCTTCCTAATGTAGCATTTCCTGAAAATTATCTAATTATTGGACTAGCCTGGGTAGTGGAATTCAGATTGCCATTCATTCTTTCATTCAGGAAGATATCCTAGCTACATTTAAAAAGTAAAAAGAAACAGGTGAAATTAGTTTTAAGAATATATTTTATTTCATCTAAAACATGAAAAAATTACCATTTCCCTGTGTAATCAATTTAAAAACATTAAATGAGTTTTTGGTTTTTTTTTTTAGTATTAAGTCTTCAGATTGGACAAACATTTCAGATACTCAGTAGTCACATAGTTAGTGGCTAGCATATTGGACAGTGCAGATCTAATTATTCATTTGACATTTAGTATACTATGCTGCCTTGATACTTAATTTTAATGGGGATGAAAAGATACTGTGCTTATTGTTTTGCTTTGTTTTAGAAACTTTTTAAGTCTTTCTAGTCCTTTTGTTCTTTCTTTCTTCACTAAGTCATTATATCTTGTTCTTCTTCTTTGAGTAAGCAGGAGAAAGATTAAATTGCATTCTTTGTCTTTGTAGTATTCCCCTCTCCCTCACCCCTCCCCCCTCCCCCCCCCCCCCGCTTTT